>WBMY01002111.1:54538-76377 GCA_013397315.1 Donacobius atricapilla
TTTTTTTCTTTCCCTTTCCATGAGGAATGTGATGATTCATTATGTCTGAAACTTGTCTGTGACTTTCATTGGGAAAGAGCATGTGCCCCTAGCCCAAACTTCCTGCTCAGCCCACTTCAAAACAGAATGTTACCCTGATTTTTTTCTGTCTTGAATGTATACTCAAACCATGAGACTCTTTTGAGATGTGTTTTCCTAAGGTCTCTTTTCAGTTTTCCAACTTTCAAAAGTTAACATTTGTTGTTAAAGATAAATTATGAAATTGTTAGAGCTCTAATCTGTGATGGATGAGAATGAAATTTCTGGCTCTGAACTTGGTTAAGTAAGACCGTGAATCTAGACTCTGAACATTACAGGGAGATGGAGGTTCTCACACTGAAACGCTGTGGAATAATGAACTATCTTACCTATGCATGAAAATATTGTAAGTCCCCCATGTTTCAATGCAGAGCAGGAAAACTTATAAAAGCACACCTATTTGCATCGGTTGAAATCTTTCTCTGTTGTTCTGGTCCTTTGGCGCATTCCATTCTGCTAATAAAGTAACCATCTACACAAGCACTGGGGAGAAATAAGTAAATAATATTTTAAAATTAATTTCCCCTTCTCTGTCAGCAGAACAAGTGTCCCAAAACTTTCTGGTGGAAGGTTGGCCGTGGTGACTGCCAATAAATAACTTTTGAAGGATTAGAGAATATGTTGAATCACATTAACATCAAATGTATCTATAGCTGTATCTTGATAACAAATCCAGCTATGCAGTTACAAGAACATCCTGCACCCAAGAATTCAAGCAACCTTTAGAACACAAAGGTCACAGCAGAGTGACATGCATCCCTTTTTGTGTCTGGTACTGTAATTTGCATGCGCAATAGAAAGAAATTCTGTGCTTGATGGGACCTATTTATGCAACTTTCCAAATGTCTTGAACAACAGGAAACATTAAAGGCATTAAGCTTTTTCTTGAAAAATCAGCTCAGCTGTTCTTCACCACCATTAAATAAAGAGTTTAAAATCTCTAATGATATTTTACCTGATCCTTTACAAAGATCATTTATGTAGATGGTAACTAGTTCTTAATTTCTCCTTTTGCTCAGAAAAGTGTGCTGAAGATTTAATTTTAGTATTTCACGTTAATGACATTATAGTTCTTCTGAAAGAAGCATAATAGATATAAGTATACTGGAATATCACCTGGCATTTTCCAGCTGATTTTCTAGTATATAACCCTTCTATCCACAACCCCATATATGAGTTGGGTCTGGCCTTCTCTGTAAGTACTGGTTTTTGGTACAGCTTCAATATCATTAAACTCTCAGCTTCCAAAGTCTTTGTGTTTTGTTTATTAGGGGGGACTACAAGAGGAAACATCCTGGAATTTTTGTGGGTTTTTCCTCCCCAGATTTCAGTGTTTAATTGAGCTCTCTTGCTTTAGTTTGGTTAGTTTCCAGTCCTCAGTTTCTTCTCGCTAAGAACCATTTTGGGCTCATGCTATTAGAATCACAAATTGCTCTCTACATGTAGACAGTAGTCACCAGGAAGTCCTGCCTCTATCCTCACCAAAGCTGGGGTTTAGCCTATGCAGCAAATCACCACAATTCCCATGTCCCCAGCTAAGCTTCTGGTTAGAACTGGGAAAAGGAATAGACTTTAGCTTCAGGACAAGGGTTATTTCTTACCTAAAAGGGATGTCTCAGTACTGACATCTACTGCACACTGAAAAAATTTGTTGAAACTTAGGTGAAGATAGCACCTTCCTAGCAGTGTACACATCATGGGGTGCTAACTGGGTGACAGCAAGGCTCAAGGTTAGGGTCGAGAGAGGCACCATCCCACATTACCATAAGCAAACATCCTACAAACAAATGATGGAGGAAGGAGAGTGGGAAAAGGAAGTCATGGTGTGACCTCTTACTTCTTGAGCAATGTTTACCACTGAGCATCATCAGGTGGATGGTGGCCTCATAATTACAGTAAGCGCTGGTTGTTGTTTTTGTAGTGCAATCTGCCAAAGAGCAATCTGGAATAATAAATCCCATGACATATGCCATAGAAAGACACAGAAAGAAATATTTTCTATCTCCAGCCACAGTTTTTTAGGGCAGTTGTTTAACTCACCTTTCTTTGGCATAGAAGCAATAGGTTGGAGCACTTTGGTAAACTCACGGCTGAAGGGGGAAAATTGGTCATAGCAATAAACTTTAAATAATATCGTCCAACAAGGACGTCATGCTGCCTACTTATCTCCTCACCCCAAACCACATCACATGCATTCACATGAGTGTCAGAAGTGAAAGTAGCTATAAACAGCATAACTTCTCCAGGCTGGTTCACCTGAGGTGTTTAGGCCTCATGCTAGTGGACTCTGGTAAAATTCAGCAGTATCTGGAAAATAATAGTGTGATAAATCTGGTGCAAGAGAGAGGAGAATTAGGCCACTGGAGGTCTGAACGCTCAAATTATATTAAAGTTTGTACTCACATCCTAATGACAGGAAACAGAGTGTGTAGGCACTTCTGTGGTTCAGGAAGTACAAAGCTCAGAAAAAGCAGTAGAAAATATATACAGGAAGGTGAACTTGAGTGGGTTCAAAGCCTGTTGGTAGAAAACAGAACATCTTTTATTTTTTACCACCGGTTTTGCTAAATGAGCAGTGGGGAGGAGAGGGGAGCATGGTGGGGGAGGGAGACTAATCTCATTAACTCTCTTGTTTTTCATAATTCAAAACGAGGGGATCTCCTTGTTATGCTGGCTGATTTTCCAGTGCTGAAGACGTCAGTCCCTGCAAGACTCATCAGTGTGACTGATGCAGTGACAGTTGCTTGACTATTTGGGGACACTGGGAAATTCTGTCTGTTTACTGGAAATAAATATTTATGGAAGAAACAGAAAAAACAACCTGTGGGCTTTCAATATTACACCGACAAATTCCTAAAAGCATACCACTACTTAAGAAAATGAACTGGTTTTCTACAAAAAGTAAACACCTACTTTATAAGAGAAGTGACATGGTATTATGGTCCAAGAAATTGATTTATTAACTCCTGATTTTCAGGTGTTTTTATCATGCCACCAGAAACATTCTTTGGAGTGACAGTACTTGGGCATGCTGTCAGCCTCAAGGTGAATTTTGTTCCTGCAACTGGTTTTGTGATTTTTTTTTTTTTTGATACTTACATCTAACTAAGAGGACAAGAGATTGCAAGAAGGTAGAACGGCTTTCAAAAAACCCCAGGAACATATACTTTGAAAGAAGTATTTTTTATAAAAATACGATTTTCAATAATTTTTTTGTGGAAGACAAATATGAACACTATATAGCTGGGTAAAAATTTCAGTTATTAAAACGTTTTAAGTAGTGTGGGATTTCTTTGGTTAAGTCTAACTTTCAGATATTGCTCTGTAGAATATATGCTAATACACTACTTAGAACAATGTGTCCTAATCTTTCCATGAACATGCAACCAGTGATGTGATAAAATAATATAGATTTTCTTTAGAGTCCTACCATAGAATTTAACTGAGAAGTTTATCTCTGCTATGGAGCTTAATGAGAAAACTCATAAAATGTGGAGATGTGTTATAATTCTCTATTAGAGTCACTTAGATTTTAATGTAATTTTTACCAGGGACTATTTTATTTCTTGTTTTAACTATTTATTTAACTATAGTTAAAATCTATTGTACTCTCTGTGAGGTGGATCATTTGACATTTCAGCATTAACATCGAAAGACTTGCAGGGAAATTCACTGATGTGAATTTACCATTTTCAGGAAATTTCAACCAACCAACCAATGAGTTTCAAAGATACCAGTGGGTTTACTGGACCTGGTATTTTACCTTGGTTTTGATATGAGAATGTAATTTCTTTGAACATGAAAGTCTAAAGAAGCTATATAAATGTGACCCAATGCAAATCAAAAGAATGTTTTCATTACGTTCTGTGAACTGAAACTGCTGAGTTTCACATCTCTTTAGATTTTAAGCTACTAAACTGGGGAATTTTCCTGTGCAGGTAATGAAGAAAACTTGATATTTCAGCTTCTGTAAGTCTGTCACTTATTAAGCCTCAAAACTCATGTTTATTTGGCACTGCTGTTAGGACAAAAAACTGGGAGAGCTTTTATAGAATGGAAAAATCACTAAAAATCTTAGGGGAAATGGTTCTTTTCTCTCTCAGATCAGACATAATCAGAATGCCCTGAGCTTTAATAGCAGCCTTATGCACTGGAAACCCTCATTTAGTGTTATGTCTTCTGTAGTGTTTTGTCTTCAATGAGTATTTGGAATGAATTTCGCTTGACTGAAAAATGTTCCAGTGTCTTTTAATGGCGCGGTGAGGAATGTTCGTATCACTGACTTTTGGAATTTAATTATGTTATTTGTCTACTCTCTTTATATTTGAGGAGCACAGGGTATAAGTATGAGTAAATCTGCCACGATTTCCCAGGTTGTGGCAAAGGCAGTTCTTCCAGGGCATCACTGCCCACCTTGAACTCATGACCTTCTTTCCCCTCAAATTACTATTTTTCCTGAAATTCTTAGCCACTAGGTAGGATCATTGGTAGTCAAAAGCAAGTCAAATTTCTGTTTAAAACCTGAGCAATTCTCATAAAAATCAGAAATTCTCTGTTAATTCTACTACATCAATATTTTTTGTCCAAATCAGATACAAGAAGACAGGAAATGGGGTGAATTATGGTGCAATGTCACTACAGCACCATTTAGATATTTACATAACAATAAAAGCCTTCTTGGAGGGGATTCTGGAAATCACCTGTCCAGCCTTCTGCTTGAAGTAGTAATGTCACCAGCACCAGAGCAGGTCAGTGGTGACTTTGTATCTGAGACCAGAAACCTCTATTGACAGAAGTATAATTTGATCTGAGATGATCAATAAGAGATGTAGTTCATGCAAGCTGTACTTCGGTTTTGTTTCTTTGGTAGGCTTTATCTTCCATGATTGAAGGGTCCTGGAAAGTGTAAAGATTCAATTCATCAAGAATGATCATCCTAAAAGGGACAATGGGAACTCAGACTCAAAGAATTGATCTTATGCTGAGCAGCAAGAAGAAAAATTGTGCCCTGTCCAAATGTTGCAATTTTCTTGACAAACAGATGTCTCTTGCAGATTTTTTTTAAATGATATTTTAATGAAATTATTTTTCATGCAGAATTCTGCACTGCACTGACTAAAAGGCCAGTGTTACTGCTGAACAGTGCTGTTCAAAATTAAAATGGTGGGGAACATCAATCTTAACACAGATTAACTAAAAAAGCCTGGGCAAGAAAACATTAAAAAATAAATCAGGTGAGCAACTAACATACTGAAAGTCAGGAAACAGTTAACTGATCACTATGATCACCTGCTATTTTTATATACAGTAAAATGTGGGAAACTTCCTTGGATGTACATGAAAGCATGCAGGGCCTTGTTGGGCTGGGTAGCTCAAGTTTACCTCCCTTTACACTTCTACTTGCTAGCTGAACTGTAGTGTCGCACAGTTTCCCATGCAGAGCTGTTTCAGATCCTTGTCAAATAATGTAAGAAGTGAAAACCCCATCACCTGACCCAAATACCTTGCGTGAGTCCTTCAGGTTGAGTACAGGATGACACTTGGTTGTGGTATGCATGTACAGAACAGCCCTCCCCTTGTCCTTCGCTTCCCTTCCCCACTCCCCTCTTCATGATATATTAGTCATCAAATCATGAGTGAGAGATATTTCCAATTTGTGGTGCTTCTGTCATCTAGCACCAGGGGAAATGTGAAAATAATTCCAGCTTGCAGCACCTGTTGCTTCAAAACCACATTGCAAATTGTCGAATAGTATTCTCTCCCTCTCTCTCTCTTTGTCTTTTTTTGGACAAGGTTACAAACTAATGAGTGCAAGCCTGCCAGCAAAAGTGCTGACACAATCTTCACATTTCATGGGCTAATGAGGTAGAAAATAATTGTTTGATGACATAAATTAATTAGTAGTCACCAAATTTTGAAAACAGTCACTGTATATTCCTATGATTTAATCAGGGCAGGGTGACCTCTAAGCATTTCTTTTTTGAAATTGAGGGGTGAAGAACACAGGAAATCCAAACCACCGGCAAAACTTCGATGCAATTTTTCCATTAGTGTAATTGGCTGAGTTTATCAGGGCAGGCTAAGAAGGAGCTGACAGACTGAGCTACCTCTCTGCATGTAGCCAGCTCTTCGTCCTGCAGAGCCCACCGTGTTGCAGCAGAATCTGCAGCTGCTCTGTGGCAGAGAGTGACCTGCATGTCACCTTTTTTGTCACCCCAGCAGTGTCACTGTGTAGCTGAGTCTTGCAAACACATCTGTGATGTTCGGATAGGGAGAGCTAGGGCTGCAGCTCTGACTCTGCTGGTGGAAGAAGTTAGTAAAGGACAGCACAAGGACCTACAGGAAGCCTAGACCCCCAGATATTTATGTTCCTGTTCTCAGATCACTTATGATGTATCCACTATAGTTATTTGCCATCTGGGAGAAGAAAGGGAATACTGCTTGCCCTAGAGGGATGTAACAGAGATAAAATTCATAATAACAAGTCCACGTAATTGCTTAGGTACCTAGAAACAGCTTTGGAATTGAGAATGTCATACAAGAATCTTTACCTTGATCAAAATTCACAATCAGCTTCCACCCTTACAGGTTTCCCTAATGACCTATTTTACTCCATGAACAATGCATTTCTGCCAGTGCCAGTCAGACACACCTTACTGTTAACAGAGGATGATTTCAGCCTTGTGCAGTTTATAGTTTTCTGTAGCAGGCCAAGTTTAAATCCTTTACCCACCACCTGGTTGTTTTTCTGTATTTCGGGAAGAATGCCCTACTCACATTTAAAGCTGGCTAAAATATCTGCACATGACAGCCGTAATTTTCCTCAGCTACAGACACTCACAGAATATTCATGTGGGAAAAAGGTAGAGCAGGACCAGTGGGCTGGAGTGCATGCTCAGTTCCAGAAAAAACTTCAGGTGGAAGCCTCTTGTAGGGAAAAGGTTGAAACATAATTTTTTTGCGTGTGGGCGTAACCCTTCTATTATGGCTCCAGGATAGACCAAGAGCTCCTGTGAGAATGAACAAGAAAGAGCTATGCTTGAAGTGCCAGATTTAGTGTCAGGTGGAGACTGAGTTCACCTGGTAGAGTTTTTTTGGTGAAATACTCTTCTAGTATTAAAAGATGTGTTGAAAACATACAGATGCTTATGGCTTTGATGTATTTGTTGGCACCATCAAGTTGCAGCATACCTTAAATGCTCCAGAACATGAGAGGGATAAAAATACTGACAGATGTAAGATCTTGGAATATTTCTTTGTCTGTTAAAGAAAACCACAGAAGCTGGTATTCGGTGGAGCAGAAGCTGCAAGCCTGGCCAAAACATTCACAAAATGTTTGAAGATGAGCCTACCTTAACTATTTTACTGGACAAGCTTCTTGGAGTTTTTTAAAGCCATTGGTGTTGCTGTTGCTTCCTTGATGAAAAAAATTGCTTTCATCACAGCATGTGCAAGGAGCGTGTTCTGCAGGGAACAAATCTGATCTTTTTTGTGTCATCCACCTTCTCTTGGTGAGCGACGTCTGCTCCTTAAAACCCTTCTCTCCCTCACCATAGTGGGACTCTTCACTGAATGTGAGCCCTGTTGGATCTGGACACTGAGCTGTGTCTTATCCAACCCACCGGAGGAATGGGGACTCTCACAGGTGTTTCAGTGCGCATATGGGCATGTTTAATATTTCAGATAATTTCTAATTAAAAATTGATTTCTGTGGGCATTACTAGAATTTTAGAGGAAAAACCTCCTCTGCCTTCATGCCGATTTGCATAACAATGCTCACCACAGCCTCCGGGTGTAATTTTGCTTTCAGGCTCTGCATTCCCCATTCCTTCCACAATTACATGGGAACCCATTTTCCTCTTTGTTCTTTTGTGGTCTTGCCACCTAGTGCAATGAGTAAAACTCCTTCCTGGCTGGATAGCTCTGAAGAGTGCTGAAATCAATAGTTCTGAGCATCCCGAGTGGCAGCTCTGACGTTGAGGGGGATACACTGTGTTCTGTCACTCAAGGAAAGGGAAGAAAGATAAAGGGGTTACTGTAGGAACTGATGGAGACCCTTGGGCACGTTGCGGGGAGGAAGGGTGCTGTTCTGCAGGTTCATTTATACCCTGGAGCATGAAATGCCATTTCCAAGAGCAGTTCTGTGAAGCCATGTGTCTCCCTCCTTTCACTTGGGAGGGACCTGTGCCCTTCTGACCTTGACAAGGCACAGGAAACCACTGGAGTCAAGGGTCTGACTGACACTCCTTCCTCTTCTCCTTGCCTTGTTTTGGAGTGTAGACAAGTGACAAAGATTGTGCCTCTCTTGGTCTGTCCCCTTCTGATTAGTCCTTGCTGGTTTATGCTCACATCTCCCAGCACTTTGAATCTAGAGATCTGAGTTACAGACTGAGGGATTTGGTGATGTTCAGTCTGCAGAAGAGAAGCCTTTGAGGAAACTTTACAGCACCTTGAGGTTCCTAAAGGGAGTTTACAAGAATGTTGAAGAGGGATATTTCACAAGACCCTGCAGTTATAGGGCAAGGGAGAATGGCTTTAAGCTGAAAGAGGGTAGATTTAGATAGGATTTGAGGAACAAATGTTTTACTCTGTGGGTGGGGACGCACTGGAACAGGCTGCCCAGAGAAGTTGATGTCCTATCCCTGAAGTTATTCAAAACCAGACTCTGAGCAGCCTGGTTTAGAGGAAGGTTCCCTGCCAATGATAGGGAAGGTTTGGAGTGAGACGATCTTTACATTCTCTTCCAATCCAAATCAATCTATGATTCTATGATATGATTCTTTTTAGTGTTGCTTCATTAGTTCCCTTATGGCCCTCACTTCCTTAGGGAACAGAAAGGGAGTTTGTGATCCTACTGGGAACACATTTACCAGCTCAGCCCTACAGCTGCAAACACAACTGTGTACGTGTCAAACCAGATGTTTAGTGTTTTCCTGGATAGGCAGACAGAGTTGAAAGAGGAAGAATACTGTTTGGTGTCATTCACCATAACTAGGTGGTGGAGATGCGCTCTACTGTTGTCCACACAGATGAAAGAAAGCAATGCACTGCATGGCACCAAAGCGTGGGCTGCCTGGTGAGTGTTCTGTCTGTAAATGCACACTCAACAGTGCCAGTATGCTGTTAGCATATACTGATATCCCTTGCTACTACTCAGTTATGCTGCTGGTTGTGTTTCTGTCTTATGTTACTATCACCAAATGAGAATAGAAAGTTTTCAAAGTGATTCAAGCCTTCATGTACCTTCCTCTCTATTAGGTCTGATGTAAGTTCTCATCTGAGAACCTGTAATTCCTCTACATAAAGACATATTTTATTTCTGTAGGAATTCTATCTAAGAATCAAAATGACATTTTGGTCACCACTTTTAGATATGAAGATATGTTGGGAAGCCACAACAGGTTCTTGGCAAGCCTTTATTCTTTTTAGTTTGATCCTAAACCCTTAGGTGGCTTACTGTTCTTCTATGGCAGAGAACAGACAAATGTTACAATTTACACTTGAGATTCACTGAGTCGCTCTTCTCCTTCACTGCAGCAGCCATGTCCTCAACCATGAGACCTGGTGACACCTCTTTTGTGTGACACCAACCTGCCAGACACTGCTGATGATACAGCCATCCAGCTTCATCTGAGAGGTTTGTGGTGGTGTTCTGTGCACCAGCTGAGGGCTGTGATATTAGAAAGATTTCAAGAGGGCTGCTTCTCACCCCTTCTTCTCCACGGCACATGACCCTGGGTGCCATGAGAGCATTCCTTGTGTGACTCAATACTGGAAGATTTGTACTTAAGGCTGGTGGACAATTGGGTGATCTGCTCCTGCAGCCCTAAAAATTGATCTCAGTTAAATAACACCCCCAGTTTTAACCTCTGATGGAAACTAAGGAGGAGTATAGTCCCACCGCTATTGCTGGCAAAGTTCTAGAGTTCCTGTGTGACTTTACAAAGCTTATGCAGTCTCCCTCTGTCTTGGTTTCCTCATCTATTGAACAGAAATACTTACACTTTTCCATCTCTGAGCAGCATCAAGAGTAAAAGCACACAAAATACTGAAGTCATCATCCTATGGGAGGTGGCAGCGGGATAATATAGTGGATAAATTTGTCTTTGAAAATACTGTCTCAAGCCCTTCTCCTCTAATTTGTATTGCTGTATGAGAGGTGCCAATTTCCTTACCTTTTCCACAGTTTTCATCAGCCAGTTTCATCAACAAGTACCTTTTCTACAGCAGCTCTGTTATTCTCACCCTTACTTGTCCATGGTATTGATGTTTTAGGGTCTCGTATGTGCATCACACATTTACTTTTCCCAGAGAAGGGGGAAAACCCCTTCCACTCTTTAGATGTGCATATGCAAACTCCATTGAGATGATCTAGAATTTACTCTTCCCCATCTGTGCAAGACCCAGAGGTGAATTTTTAAGGATATCAACTTTATTAACCATCTGGCTGACGAAAATTTCATTCACCAAAACATTTTATTCCTTTCTGTTTCTGCATGAGAACATGAAACTGATTCTCTCTCTGGGCAGAAAGGAAGGTTTTTATTTAAGGCTTGTGTTTTTTTCCTTCAGCAACAATTATTTTCCTTTGGATAGTGAGTTTTTCTTTTCTATCTCAGTAAAATCCTCTTCAGTTTTTCAATAACCTTCATGAAGTTCATTTTTCCAGTCATCCATTTAACCATGTGTTTATTTTTCTCGTGATACCCCATTGTCTTTTTATAGCTGCTGTCTTGGCATGCAAGGTCTAACATAAAGCTTTTTATTGATCTGCTTCCCTCAGTGCATCAGGTGACATCTTAGGCTAACCAGATTTCTCCTATTTTGCATTTCATCTGTGTCAGCAAAAAAACCCAAACAACCTTCCTACCAACACACATGATTTTACTCCTAGATCTGTTCCCTTGCTAATGCACATTTTCCATCTCATGTGTAATTTATTGCATCTTGTGTTTTGGAAAAACTGTCACTAGGCCACAGAAATTAAGGAGAGAGAGAAGGTCTTTTGATTAATGGAGTAGACTGAGGATACAGAAGATTTGGGTTCTGTCCTTTGCCTATAATTTCTAGTGTGACCTTTGGCAGGTCACTGTTTGGGCCAGAGAACATGCAATTTGTGATCTGTTTGTATGGTGCTTATTTCAATAGACCTGTGGCCTCATCTAAGTCCCATTACGGTAAAATAACCAACAAAACAGTTCAGGGATGAAGCTAATTAAAGGCCTGAGCAATAGTATTGCCACAAGAAAATATACAACTGTATTTTTTTAGGCAGGGATCAGACGCTAGTAAGTGTTAATCTAAAGCCTCACTTCCTCCAAGGACAATGCTGTTTCACTCAGCAGAGAGGAAAGGGAAGTTTTACATTTATCACACAGAGGATCAGCCCCCTGGATCCTGTAGGCAGGAGCAGACTGGTGTGTTTATGCAGTTCTGCTTTCTGTAGGATGCAATCAGTTCCACTCCATTGTAAGACAAATGGTTTGTGGTGTTAACTGGCATTAACTGGAGGTAGGGTTGGCCTAAAACAAAGAGTTCTCTTTCACAAAATAGAGAGGACAAAATAAAAAAACCCAAACAAAAACAACAACAAAAAACCCACAAAAAACCCCCACAAAAAAACAAAACCAAAAATAAACACAAACAAACAAACAATCAAACCCCCCAAGGTTTCTAAAGCTGTTTTTGTCTTGCCCTTAAGGTAGGAAAGAGAAAAAAAAAACACCTTTTTTTTCCCCTCAAATGTTCATGAGGATAAGAACCAGGGCTAGACATAAATATTCACTGGGCATTTAGCTATGACAGCAAAGGCAGAGTGGTGTCAGCTTAGCTTGATTTGAAAAAGGGATGTGAACTCTGACTTCTCTAACTGAAGTGAGTGCCCTGAGCACTGGCCTGTCATTTAACATCAGTCTCTTCTTCCTTTCTTACTTTTCCTCCTCCACCTGAACTTAACTTGCGAAACAGTCTGGCCTTAAACCCAGACACTTCTGAGACCAAGTCTATCTGGCTGCTCTCTTCCAGGATGAGGAAGGCCTCTGCTCTTGGCACAAGCATGTCCATGTTTTGACTCACTCTTTATTAAATCTCTTGTCAGCCCCCTGTGTCAAATGGTGACAACTGTGAACCCTTCTTGCTGTAATTATACTGTCAGTGCATATTGCATGGGCATAAAAAATTCTTTGGTTAATTAGAGATTGAGACATTTCACTCTTTAGTTGGGGATGGTCATGATGAAGTTCATGTATGTTTTTATCAGGTGTGTAGTACCTTATCTCCTGACGCCAGAAGTATGTTTTCTTGGGTATGAACATAAAATGTGAAGTTCTTACCCTGAAACACCTGTTTAAATTATATATGACACAGTAGGGCAATAACTGGAAATAAGAAGTTTTGAGAGACAGGTTTTGTTGCTCCTGCTATATTTAATTTTCTATCAAAAAAGTCCTCAAACTGGAGGCCCACAGTAGAAACAATCTGAAAAAGAAAAGCTAGTTTGAGAAAAAGGAGGCATATGAGGAAAATATCAGCCACTGGCAGAGCTACCAAAAGAGTACAGCTTGGCTGAGTTCTAATAGGACTGATATGTGATAGAACTTGATGGGGGTAGAAGTGTAATGGTGAAGCCACAGACATCGGTGACAAGAGGTGGCATTTGGTACCATACAGAGGGTGATTAGAGTGCACTAAGGCCCTTCATATTCTGGCGTTGTGGTAGAAAACAATGATCTCAACCAGTTATTTTGTGCAGAAGGGAACTGTCTCTGTCCAGAGAGATGAGGGTCTGAGATGCCTGGTAAGAGGACCTAGCAATTCCCCGTCCAGCCTTAGCAACCTGCTTCATTATTGGGCACTCCTATCTCAGTGAACAGAGCTGTCTCCTGGACTCACCTCTGGTTAGGACCCAACACTAAAGTGTGTCTGTGAAAGGCAGAGCACCCAGTAGAGGTTTGGCATGGTCAGCCTTGGGATGAGTTCCTTCTGCCCAAGCTGCTGTGAGTAAAACTGTACCTCTGAGTCTGAAATGTCTAAGTTCATCTAAACCCATTTTCCAAACATATCTTTCAGCGATTCTTCTGTGGTAGTGATGTTGATGGGCCATTTGTCTTGCTCCACAGAGAAAAGAATCTATTTGACCCCTGGAGACCTGTTCTCCTGTACCTCTGGTCTGTGGCCAGTCAGTTCCTGTGTCATTAACACTTATTCTGCAGTACTGGTTGGAGATGGGTCTAATTTCTCAATATCTATCACAGCTACAAAAGAAGCAGTGGATGAAGTGTTCTGGCACTACCAACACAGAGGCGACACCACATGTTTTAGTCTCTCATGTCCTGTGCCATGAGCAGACCCCTTTGGTTCCCAGCGCACGCCTCTCCGAGGGAGGAAGAGCAGCTGTGCCTTGCTCAACAGTGACACCGCCTGCCTGGGGAAGGGCAGCAGTCCTGGAACGGGCGATGGAGGCCGAGAGGGAAACACAGCTTCCAGGGGCGGCAAGGATCAAAGCTGCCCAAAGTACAAACCTGCCTGGAAGACAAGACAACTTTATACATATGTTAATTTTGTTAGGGAAGATTAGGACATCCTCCTGAGCATTTTCCCACTGAGTCCTCCAAGGAGCAGCAGATCTCCCAAAGCAAACACTGGTTTTGGTCTTAAGACTTCTGAAATCTTCAGGGAAGTCATTGGTGTATTTTAAGCCATTGCTAGCATTAAAATAAGTCTAAATTGATCTGTCATGGACATGGTCTCCCATGAGAAAAAGACAGTGGGAAAGGGGTTGGATAACCAAACACCTCCGTTAATTGAGTGACAAATGAGGGGTGTGTGGGGCCCAGAAAGCAGAGCACATAAATAAAATTAGTCACTGAGGGGATCAGTTGAGTGAATTTAATCAGATATTCAATAAATAAGTTATCAGGACTTAAGCCTGTACAATTCTCTCAGTGCATTTGGATTTCACACTGTCTAAAGTGAAACCCATCTGACCAAGAATAGTTACCACCAAGTCAGCTGCCTAAATTCAGTGGAGAGAAACGAGTGCTTCTGCAGCATGGTTAATTTAATATGTAAATTTGATATGAAAATAGTTCAGGTCACATGACTCATGTCCTAGAAGTTTCCATTTCTTTCCTTTGACTACCAGGAGAGCTTAGTGGGACCAGTGCAGATTCAGACCTGATTCGGGAGATCTATAGAGGAAAATTAGTTGGGTGCTGAGTTCCCCAAGCTCCCATTCACTTATGCTTCACAGGCCATACAGCATTTAACCTTTTCTGGCTCTATTGTTTGAATAATCATTTGCAGTTGGAGAACACTTGCAGAAGACAGAATTTTCTGGTTTTGTTTTGGCTGAAAGAAAGACAGACCATGGTTCTGAGGCCACTCTGCACTCCTAAACCTAAGGGCAGCAACTAGGAACAACTGGGAAATTCATATTGAAAGTACATTGCTGCTGTAAACTAAAATTCTGAGATCTCTAAGTGCAAGATTTATCTTGTGCTACAAACACCATATCACCCTGTCTTGTGATCTGAGCTTATTTCTGGACCTGCCATCTGTCTGATTGACTGTGTTGGTCCCTGATCTGAATGCGCTTTGGGCAAGTATTTCTGTGTTTGCTCACTAAATGCTCATTGATTGGAAGAAGGAAGAGAAATGCCACAAGAATACCTCAAGCAAACACAGGAAGGAAGTCAATGTCAATAAAGTGTGGTGTCTTTCACTACTTTTTGGTATGGAAACTGCTCTAGAAACAGTAAGAAAAATAATTCTGATAGGACAAAACAATTCACGATAAAAAGTATTTTGTTTATTTTCAAAAGTTTTTCAACCTGTTAAAGCTTTCTAGGTAGAACTGTTATTTCATAACAATGAAATATTTATATTTTGGAGGCAAAATTTATTTTTGTTATCATCTTTATCCTTCTCTGTCAATTCATCAATCTGACAAAACATTACATTGATGCAACTTTGTCCCTTTCAACAGCTCTTGGCTCTACAATTAAGTAGAACAGAGATGCGCATTTCATTTCTTTCCTAACAAATGTGGCGAACTTTTTAATACATGGATGTGACTCAAGCCCTGTGCACAGTCCAAACCCGAGAGTTCATTAAAGGGTCCTTCACTTTCACACAGTCCTGTTGCAATTGTTTTGCCCTCACATGACTGCAGGCCTTGAGGGAACACATCAGTGTTGCTACCAAAGAAGGCTTCAAACTGGGGCAGATCTGCTCTTGCTTTTTTTAGGAGTATGAAAGAGGTCAGTGCCCTTTGGGTTATGAGTCCAGTCTCTTGCTATTGCAAACAGTCACACTGTATGTCTTTCCTAAAGTGCTTTTCAAAGTACTCAGATCAAGATCAAGCGTAAGTTCTTTGCACTGCCTGACATATAACAATTCTTTGAGGTCATTGTGGTGGAGGAATGACAAATGGGGTTGACCATTAGCACTTTGAAGGAAAACAGTAATTAATGGCTATTACATTCCAGTTCTTCTTAGCTCATCAGAAAATGAGTCTTGGAAAAGAATACCTGATAGTAACAGGATTCTTTATAAAGGGAAGTCACCTTGGAGAAAAGAAGCAAAGATAAAAATAACCCAGGGTCTCATATCACAGTATATCTTGATCCTGACTGAATGGTCAGCTGTACCAGAGGAATAGGAAGCGGGAGGACCGTACAACAAGACAGATTTGAAGACTCAGTTGCTTTTACTGTCTCAGCTCAGCCAGCACATGCCATAATCATGCAATGAGTGCTCCCAAGTACAAAGAGATCCAGGAAACTTAGGCGGCTTTCTTATCTCTCTGATAAGCTCTGGCACTCTCCCCATTACAGATGATATCCTTGCAGACTTTTGAACATATTAAACAAAAGAGAAAAGCAGCTGGTCTAGCTCCAGCAAATGCAGTGACACAGGATCTTCCTCTCACTCATTGGGATATCCTGTTGGTAGTAGCCGTCAGTCAGATGTTACTAAATTCAGGTCACAGTCCAGTGAAAAACAATTACAAATGTTTAATACATGACACTTCACTCAGTGTCTTCAAGCATTGCAGCTGTGCACACATTCAAATGGAGACTGATGGTGTTTTTGGAGAAAATGAATGTCCTGGCAGAAAGATGAAGCACCAACTGTTTATGTTTCTGAATTCAACTATACATTACAGTCCATTCAGCCTTTAGGGCTGCCTAGTGGAATCATTCTTTTAGCAAAGTCATATTTTCCCCTCACAAAGAAAGATAAAATAAAAGGCCTTCAATACTAGCGGAGCTTCCCTATAAACCAGGACATTTTTTGCACACTGCAACACAGAATTAGACTCAGAGCTTAACAAACTGTTCTGAGCAGACAGCATATTCACCAGATTTATGACGTATCTGCACTGAGTCCCACAAATCTCAGTGAAAACACAGGAAATATTTTTCAGGGGATAAGGATGAAGCTAAGAAAGGAAGTTTTACCCCTGAATTTTTGCCCGAAACCTTGAAGAATCTGCCATCTAACTGTAGTCTATTTTTCTGTAAGAAATAACGTTTAGTCTTTACATCTAAGACTAATTGCCTAGACTGTAGGCATATAGCTTGCTTAGTACATGGAATTAAAGAGAGGAGCTATAGGACTGATTGTTCCAACCACCCACATGATCTTTTTTTCTATTGATGTTACTTTTTGGGAATGTTCCTGTACTAAACAGGAAACTCTGGCTAAGTTTCTGGATGTGTTTGTTTTTCTTTAAAAATAAGGTTGAAGCTCTTAAAAAGGTTTATTTGGAGACAAGACCCTCTCTAGGGAATGGCAGAACAATCAAAACCTTTTCATTCTCTCTTCCACTAAAACACCACATTTGAACTAGTTGCATTATCTTCAGGTTTTAAAAAACCCAAGTTCCTTCCTGACTAAGGTAGAGACTCATAAAATACTGGGACCAAGATTTATTGGCTATTTACAGACTACTTTACATTCCATTTTCTCTTGGCAAATCCAAGCAAAGTGATTGTGTTGGTATGTACGTGCATGGCCTTGTTTGCGAAGGGTATGGCTACATATTCCCATGCAGCTGCATTGATTGGTTGGTTTATTCACGCACCCTGGCTGTACATTTCCCCTTGTAGTACTGCAGTTGGCTGACAAAAAATATCCCAATACACCCCTGGATCCTCAGTTCACTCTTGTTCTGACTCAGGTGGAAACTTTTCAGAAAATTAAATGTTCTGAAGTTATTTCCCGGCAATGTTCTGACCATTCAGATTTATCACTTCCAACCAAAAAGCTAAAAGCTCTGACTGAAAATGAGGTAAAAATTTTGAAAGACCACATTTTATGATGTCCTATCACATTTGAAATAAATTGATGTTTTCCCGGAAACTGCTGATCTTGCAGATCATTTTCCCTTGGAAATCTCTTCTTTTGGAAAGCTTTCCATTAGCCCCAAAAAGCAGGAAGTTCAGTGTTCCTCTCATATACAGCAATATTTCCTTTTTATGTACATTCACATTTGCCTCTCACTAGCCCTGTCCGTCTGACAGACATCCCAAACAGGCACCTTAGCCATTAGATGGGCAGTCAGAAAGCCAAAGGTTTGGGTTTATCACTGACCTGCTACATAATTGTGACTGTCACATGTCCCCCTTCAACCCATTGCAGGAGATGTTTATTTACACCTCGAGCTCCTCAGCACAGGACCTTTCCTTTGCTGCTCAGTGAGTTGGTAGAATCAGACTATGCTGAGCTGGAAGGAGCCCACAGGGATCATCAAGCCCAGCTCCTGGTTCTGCACAGGATGACCCCCAGGATCACAATTCCTGAAAGAATTGTCCAAATGCTTCATGAATTTTGCCAGGCTTGATGCTGTGACCATTTTCCTGGGGATCCTGTTCCAGTGTACAACAACCCCCTGGGCTTCTGACCTATAGGTGGGGACAGAGGTCTTGCTTTGGCCTCTCACCAGCTGTCCCACAAAGACTATGTATATTTTGATTGATCTCTTCCCAGTGTTCTGCTTCTGGCAGCCCTTGGCTCTGGGACCATTCTGACTTAAATTTCTCATATTATTTAGATTATAAACTTTTTTCTTCGTTTTTCCCCACTTTGACCAGTAAGCACATCAGTCTGGCAAATGTGTGTTGGTGTTTGTGGAGTACAGGCTTCTTGCACTGGTGCCCTCTCTGTGCACACAGCAGCTCCCACATGCAACAAGGGGTGGAAAAGTACAAGGAGGGGGAGTGCTCTCAGGACCAGTGGGACAATGGGACTGTCCTTATTCCCTCAAAATTCATATATTTGTGTCCCTTTAGTGCTGTCCCTGCTGTATTCTCAGTCTTTTTTCAGCTTTTCTTCATTCATTTTTCTTCATTCAGCTTCTGTAGGTAAAGGTTCAACAACTTTGCTTCCACTGTTTTGCATAAGTGCTCCAGAAACGGGCACTTTCAGGTGCTCTGGAGCACCGTCTGAGGCACCCATTAACAAAATGAGCCTGATGCGTGTGCTTCCAGCTTCCAGGCAGCCTCTGCACAAAGCAGGGGATTCTGTTATCCCTGAGAAACCACGTGCCATTTCAGTGTGAGTGCTTCTCAGAGCCCACCTGACAACCTCCCTTGACCTTGGTCGTGTGCTTCCCCTGCAGCAAATGCACTGACCGGTGATGGGGGAAGAGCAAGCAAGGCTGTGAGCAGTGGAACCACTGAAGCCCAGCTCCCTGCTGGTTTGTGCTGCCTGGTTGTTCCCTCTGACACCTAGCAAAATCTGAACTCAGATCTTAGCAGTTCCCCACTGCTAGGGCAGTCAAAACATTGCCTTTATGAGCATATTTTGGTGTCTAATAAGGCCTGAATTAACAGACCAGCCTGCTTCTCAGTTGGGTGCACACGTAAGCTGCAACCAAACTAATAAATTAAACAATACTTGGGAATGTTCCCAAGCACTGGAACTTGACCAACTATGCTGTTAAATTGTGAGAATATTGGCTGGCATAGTTTAGACCAGACAAAACTAGCACTCTTTTAAACAATTCCCAGGAACTGCTTAGGAGTTAGAACAGGGCAAGGTCCACCAAAATAGGCGCTTGGACACGGTCATCCTCTTTGGGAGGGTAAGAGTTTAATAGTATGCAAACTGTGTGTTCTGTGCCAATTGGCTTCAGGAGCAGAGAACAGTATGAGGCATGATTAATTCACCACTGTAGATGTAGCCACGGTGTATTTTTGCTCCACCCAGTTACTGATTTTCATAACACTTGTGGGAATATAATGTCTTTGAAATTACCCTACTTTTATTACATTGGATTCAACTGACTGGTAGAGAGATGTGCACCTGCATCTCCACCAACACATGCTCACACCCAGACACACTGAAATATCTGCTTGCATATGCTCCTTTGCATGTGCACACTTAAGTATTTATGGAATGGATTTACAGAACTGTGCATGTCATTTTTTTTTTTTTTACTTAAAGACTAATAAAATCTTACCACAGCTTCTTACAGGTTGAGAAATCATTTCCCAATTCACATGGGCAATGATTGACAGTATTTCAGGGGAAGATCTATCCTTTTCTATAGTAGATTTATTTCCTAGGCTCTGCAGGACTTTTCCATTTAATATATTTAAAGTCAGTGCAGGCATTGCTGAGATGCCCTTTGATTGGTTGCAGGATGTTAGTTTTGTCTTGGGCTCTTTGGAGCTGGAGGAGCCATTGATGTGAAGGGTTCTGGGCTAGTGAGTCATGCCAGGGGCCCTGGTGGATCTGAGTACTTGGCCTGAGTGGTGCAGAGC
This sequence comes from Donacobius atricapilla, assembly GCA_013397315.1. Classification (NCBI taxonomy): domain Eukaryota; kingdom Metazoa; phylum Chordata; class Aves; order Passeriformes; family Mimidae; genus Donacobius; species Donacobius atricapilla. The sequence continues at coordinate 74,389 of WBMY01002111.1, forward strand.
CCTGTACCTCACTGGGCAGAGAGCTCTACTCTGACAAGTGATTCACCAGCAGCCAGAAGGAGCCCAGGGCAATGCCATATGCCTCTTTTCAGCTGTGCAGATTGATACAAGGCTGCAAAAATAACAGGGCAAGATTTGCAGACTTGAAACCAGGCATTGTTACCATGCCCATAGAAAAAGCAGGAACCTCATGTTCCAGTGAGCTTCCAATGGGAAAAGTGAGCTAAACCCATTGAAACTCATTGGGCTCATTTACCAGACTAGACCTTTCTCTGTTCTAGCTGTATCAGGAGTTACCTTGAGAATCCTGTGTCACACTGATTCAGTTTGGAGGTCACAAGCTCATGCTTGAATATGATCTGTTCAGTTCTGTCAGGCTCTCCGATATCCGCAAACCTGCCAAACACTCCCCTGTCAACTTGTGTTCATATCATCACTTTGAAAACCTCAGGTCTGTCTGTGATTTTGGGGGATCCTCAGAGCCTACATCAATGATCAGCCTGACCTGGAATGGAAGGGAAGATTTGTGGGATTTGGATCACTCAAGCTCCACAGGCTGCAGAGAGGATTTTGTCCCCCAGTATTTATTGTTAAATGAGGAGTAATAACCTGCGCTGTGAGTAGAATACAATGAATTCCCTCAGTTACTATTTTTGTAAGCAAATCAAATTTTTAAGGTGAGTTAATGATGACCTTTCCTCTACAGCACTCAGCCCTGGAGACACCAAGTTGGAACAGATGGGTAACACACTGGTATTTCACAATATGTTCAGAGAAAAAGCTGCACCTAGAAATTAAAATAAGGCTTTAGGTGCCAAATAACAGAGAAGTTGTTGTTTTTGGGATTTTTTTTTTTTTGTTGTTGTTGTTGTTGGTTTTTTTTTTTTTTTAAGCATATGTTCTCGTAAGCAAGCAGGAGAATTCCGGCAGCAGCCTGAAGGGGAGAAGCGCCGTCTGTCACGCAATTCCTCCAACATGCAAAAGCCAGTGACTTACCACGTGAGCAGCACAGAGTGAACTTCCAAAGGCCTACAGCTCCTGAGAGGTTTGCATATGTCTTGCAGTGCCAAACGGCAGCTTCAGACTCTGGGCAAAACATCTGCACCCTGCCCACACAAGAGGAATGCTGGAGGTGACCCGGAAACAGGCAAACAAAGAAGAGTGCTTTCATTCACTTCATTACCAGGAGGTCTAAAAGTCACTGTTCTCCATTTTTCCCTTTAAAAATCTCATCTTTGGGAGATCTTCTTTACTTTCTTTTCATTCATCTTTGATATAAAGTAATTTTTAACCAGTGAATGAAGATTTTTGAGCCTTAGTTGCTAAGCTGGGCATGAGATTGTTTCACAGAATTCCCTTTTCCCAGTCCTTGGTCAGATATCTGAATTAATCATGAATACTTTGATGTGAATTAATAAACACTGGAACAAGTCTTTATTATTTGTTCTTCTGTTCTTGAATTTTTAATGAAATGCTGTGTAGACAAGTTTATAATCTTTGCTATCAAGACAAGATGTGTAATGTAAAATGAAGCAGATTTGTTCAGAGAGGGGAAAAACATTTTCTCTTGTTTTCATATGTAGTTTTTTGAAAAAAGCAGAATACACATTGAAGCTATTTATGCTACCTCAAAGGTCACTATTTTTAAAAGTTGATCAAAAATAATAGGAAAAGGAATGGGTTGAGATAAAAATGAGAAATTGGATTTCAAGCACCTTCATGAACCTCAGGTGATCTACATTAATACAAGCAGTTTGTGCAAAAGGGAAAAATGACAGCTATGTCTTTTGAACATATCACCTAAAAAGTGCATAAAGGAACAGTAGCTGTTACAATTTCTCAGAGTATCTAAAGGTCTCAGAAGAATCTTTGCAGGCGACTTTTTAAAGAATTGAAATAGTCATGCATGAGATGTCGAGCTCTTTCATGAATTTGGAACTGTCAAAAAAGCTGAAAACAAAGAATAATGATTTCTCTTTTTTTTTTTTT
>WBMY01002111.1:76414-195753 GCA_013397315.1 Donacobius atricapilla
AGCATAAAGTAAAGCACTAGAAAGCCTAAGGGGCTGTTGCACTTATGATAGTTGTTAGGTGTACTGGAAATTTGAAAGAAGCAGCAAATAGTGATCAAAGAAAGAGCAAATCTGGAAGGTGATACAAGTATTTACGGAAGTTGTGTTATTAGCCAACACCAAAGAGCTTTATAGGGATCCAGGAAAGACAAATGAGTGATCATTTATGATGGCCAAAGAGTTTGTATGCTTGGATAAAGGCAAATTTAATACATTCTAGAAGAAATAATTTGAACTGTTTGTTGTGAGATTCTTACCCATTCAGGAATGAGACTTTTATGGCATTAGGCTCTGGAAATTTTTGCAAGAATGATTAAAGAATCTCTACCTCTACAGATATTTAAGATCAAATATGGGAAACATCTCCCGAAGATTACCTGATCCAAATTCAAAGCCTGGGGAGAGAGAAAATTATCTCCTACACCCATTTCTAATAAAATATGATTAGGAAGGTCAATGCAAATTTTTCCTGTATAAATAGCATAATTCAGAAGAGTAATTCAACACATTAAGAATTTTACATGTATTTGAATATTCTCACACAAACACATGTATACATATATGTATAGAAAATGGTATCTATATATAAAAGTAACCTGGAAAGAGGCACACACACCTCAGCACACTATTGCTTCAATGTAATCAAGCCCTTGTACCTCACATGCAAAAGAACTTTATCCATAACTACCACTTCTTGGAAACATAGCTAGCAACTCTCCCAACCTGCCCAAAATGTGACAAAACTTAACCTAAGCTAATTTCTGGCCAAAGCATGTTCTTCAGTGTCTGTCCACACTCACTGCAAGCTCTCTGGTTACGTCAGCCCTAACATTGTTGTGCTCTGCTGAAATACCTCTGCAGATCACAGGGCAAAGAAAAAACTGGTTCCTTTTTACCCTCCTTTACCAATGTGGGTTTTCAGAGGAGGAAATTCTCGAACAGTACTGCCCTGCAGGGGAGGAATGGTGTTACTTGTAACATTATAAACAACACAAAATTGACATTGTACTTTGAGGTCTTACCAGGATCTTTTTTCATGCTACAGATAGGGATAAAATTGCTAAATCTCTGTTTATAACCATAATTTTGCATGTTAAATATGTTATTAATGTGCACAGGTTTGTAGGGATTTCTGTTCTAGGTAAATTAGAAGCGCCAGTATGTTATGAGAGACACAGTTCTTGCACTACTTCATAAAGGAAGACAAGCAAACACTAGTATGTGCACATTACTAGTTAAATCCTATTCCAAGGTTTTCAATATTTCCAGATTTTATTCAGAAATAGGCCTGCTCATCAGGCAAAGGGGTGTAGGTCAATAGATCTATTCACTCTGATGCATGTCTGCCTATGGTGACTAAGCTGCAGCAGTGTGAACCAGCTGAGCAACCGGCTTCTACAAATATTTTCTTACCTTGACCTCAATCTGTTAGGAAAAGGACTAGTTCTAGATATACTTGTTCCCAGAGTGGGTATTTTTCTATATTAGATTTGCTTTCTCCATCAGTTACATGGTTTCTTTTTTCCTTTGGAAGGATAAAGTGTCAGGATTTTATAAAAAAACCTCCTTAGTTATTAAGTGTATGAAACCTCATTCCTAAAGCAGCATTGAATTTACAGAATCATAGATGAACTCCATCAACCAATGGTGAAAAAAAAAGACTTGGAAAATATAAAATGCATTGAATAAGGCTGCTGTAACCTTCTTTAAATGCATGAAATGGTTCAGATTATTTTGACTGTTGGTAGAAAGACATCAGAGGTATTTTGTTGCTACATGTGTGTTTTAGCGTTTTGATGGAATTCTCCTCTGTGATGTCTGGTGTACAGTGGATTAGTATTGCAGTTGTGCTGCAAGTAGCCTGGAGTGGAAGCATCAGCTAGAACTCAGGTACAGCCCTCTGGCTCACAGCCACTTAAAACACACAAACTTAGGAGAAAAAGCAAGATTGATCCTTCACGAGCTGAGGATTTCCTTCCCTGGTCTTGTGAAACAATGACTGAAGCCCTACTGAAGAAAAGTCCCATGACTATTGCCCTGCAATACTGGTATCATGCCCTTATTTTTATTTTCTTTCCAATATCCATTTCTTATCTTCTTGTAGACACTTAGCAGTTCAAAATCAGACTCATCAAATTTTCCAGGAGTTCAGAAGATATGCAACCTGGGAATATGATTTTTTTCCCCCAGAAGTTTCATTTCCAAGGCAAAACCCCACAACTGTAAGAGTCATTTAGCAGGACAGAATCACAAAGCAAGTGCCTACAGCATATTTTTTGAGCATCAAAGCTCAGGTTGCTTGTCTGACAGTACATATCTAGCTCCAAATCACATCTGTTTTCTCACTGTGCTCCTGCCCTGAACTGTGACAGGACAGCCTGGAAAATAATTTATGCAATTCCAAATGCTTCTGATTTGCTGTGGTCTGCCAGAAAACTGACAGGATGAGTAAAAGAATGGTAACTTAGCAAAGGCATCATTGCTTCTTTATGAAGAGATGTCTGCCAAAGAATTTCCACTGAAAAACAAAGTCCCAATATATAAATGCTTCACTTTTTCGTAGGGTGAAGGAGCTTACACAACAAACCTTGGAGAATGAAGTCTTATGATATGCAGATAAGGTGAAGAAGTTAGGGAAAGATGAGTCCAGGTGTGGTGCAGATAGATATGCAGGCAAAGTTCATCCCAAGCTGGAAAGGGAACTTCAAGTTCTAACTCTCCATTTATACCTCCAGGCATTCATCTTTCAATAGGGTAACCCGAGGAGAACATTGTTTTTCACCACATCTCTGATGAGATCAGAGGAACCATCCAATTCCTCTGGGAAAATGAAAGTGAAAAATCCTGGAAAGACCCTTTCAAAGAATTGCAATACAATCCCTTCCCCCTTTGTTTCCCAAACTGTCTTTTTAAAAAAAAAAACCATTGCTTTGTAAATGGCATAATACTTTAAAGAGTAGTAAACTTGGAATCAACATAATTTATAGGCATCTTTAGGTCCACTATGGAGTTTGAGGTATGGGTGAGATTAAGGGAGATTGTAAACTTCCACCCTTGTTAGATAGGAAGATGTACATTTGTGTCAGTTTCTTTTTCATTTAAGGAGTTTGATTATCCCAAGGATCCTATTGCCTGGGCTCCTTCTTTTCCATGAATTCTTTCTCCTGAACTCTTTCTTTTTCAAATTTGTTTCAGAAGTCATGTTCCACATCACAAACCAAAGGCTAAATCGGTAAAAAAAGTCTATGACAGACATAATTTTTCTTGACACTAACATCAACCTAGGATGGAGGCATGTTTCCAACTCTGCTGATTGGACCACATTGAAGGTTTTGACTTTGTTTCTGCATCCCAGCTGGCAGATTAATTAAGGTAAGCAGGACTGCTTTTTATTTCCTGCTTCAAAATGTGTTGTGCTAAGGCATAAAGAGTCCAAACAAGCAACAGAGTATTTCCTACGTACAGCGAAAATGCTGTTTCAGGCTCATAACAGCATCAGTACAGACTCCTGGTCATTCTTTTACTGCTTCTTAGTTATCCTTTAGACTGTCTGCTCTTATTAGCTCTCAGCATTTTTGCCAGGCAGTGGTTTCACCAGCCCCATCAGGCTGCTGTATATGTGAGTAAGCAACTACCTAGTGAGATGTGCTAATGGAAAATGACTTTAAAGAGTGTGTTCATTCTCCCTGTATCAGGAAGGGAAGGAAGGGCAGGAAGATGCACCAGGCATAAAGTCTTCTTATAATTTCTTTTCTATAGAGCTATAGAACCAGTTTTCAAATAAAAATTGCATCAGTATTGAAATCATCACATACCTATGCATTTTTGATGATCTGTTAATTCATATCATATAGTCTGACCTCTTCCTTATTAACTAAATTTTTCATTTCACATTCTGTAATGTTTCTCAGCCCACCACTTAATGAATCAACCACTGATTATGTTGTCAGTGACATTCTCGTATCCAGAAATTATATCCACCTGTATTCACAGGTGATATAAAAAATTCATTCAAGTCCTAGAAAGAATTAATTTATTTTAAATAACATCACACCATTTGGCAGGGGATGCTTGAATAAGTGATCTTTCCAGTGAACATGTGTGAAGCTCAGGCAAGTAAGTCAGAGGCAATTTTATGAATCCTAACTGTATGAGGCAAACTGCAAAGGAACTTTCCATTCCTGGACCATACTACAATGCTTTGGTTTCTGTTCTGCCACATTACATACAGTTTTTAGTTCTGCTTAGAGATCCTCTTGGCTTCCAGGGATCAGTGTTTAGGCAAGCTGTTCCTTCAGATTAAAGAAGTGTGGTTTATGATTTCTACCTTCCATTGAACTGCCTGTAATATCTGCAGCTGCTGGATTCGTCTTTGAATTCCTGCAAGCAAGACCATGAGGAAGGCAGGAGACTTGAGAAGTTATTCTGCTCACGTTTGAGTTTCTGTGAAGGAAAAAACCTATAGTTCTTTGATCTCGGTATGGTTTTCATATACTCTGTCCTTGTCATATTTAAGTGTTTCAAAATTACTTCTGTCATAAGATAATCTAACTTTATCTTCCGTAAGCATCTGCTTCTCTCCTTTGTTAGAAAGGGGCTGATTGACACACAAAGAATGAGCTTAGCCCAGATGCTCTTTTTTCAGATGGTTAAAATGAAGTGAAATCCATCCTTCTTGTCTATATTCATCCTTATTATCTAAATCCATGTTTCTGTCCCTTTCCTCCTTTTTACAGAGTCTACCTCCTGAACCATTAAAATACTATTTAGTTAATGATACTCGTTGTTAGTGCTTAGTCTAGTGTTGCAGTGGGAGGAATTTTATGCAGGAGTTGAAGGAGAAATAGTTTTATGTAAGTGTTTTATCTACTGTTGATTTTACTTAGCAACTGGTGGGGCTGTCCTTAGTGGAGATGTTTCATAACTGAACTTGTCCCTAAGACTGAAGAACTTATGGATGTACCTCTGCATCCAAGTTGTCCAGCAGTGTGGAGGTGATCTTCATCTGTCCTTTTATGTTGCAATAAGATGCAGGACTTGGCACATTGGCTTGTTCAGAGCTCAGTTAAATTATTATCCAGTCTATAACTGACTGAGGAAAATGATGGGAAACAGTGAAATAAATAAATTTATCATCTAAGAATTTAATGTTTGGGAATCTTCCACTAGGGAGGAGTTTTTGGCACCCTGTCTGTCAGACACATGGTGGCATTGCATGTTAAATGTCCTGTGATGCCTTCTCACATCATCTCCTAGCCTTGGTAGAGACTGGGGCCTGGAAGGACGTGGAATGGACTTGTTGGAAAGAAGTTCCCAGGCTCTGCTGTTCCACAAAGATATTTTGCCAGCTTCCTGAAAAATAGTGCTAGAGAGAGGCACAACAGAAAGCACTTTGCTAACCAAGAAATTTCTCTATTTCAGACTTCATATAGCTCTGGAGCCGAAAGCAGCTCTAAATTTCTGGGTTGTCTTCCCTATTGATTATTGCTACTTGGCAAAATGACAAGTGTTCCTGTTCCTGATTAGGCGAGGAATGTATGCCTGAGATGGTCAGGGATCTGTCACAAATGTCCACAGAAATCACATTGGGCACATTCTCAGCAGGTATGAACACTCCAGCTCCAAGTCAACTTTTTAAATACATTCCAGCTACTAAGACGAAGTTCATGATCACTGACTAGAAATAAAGACGCAAAGGCAGGAGAGTATTAAAAATTCCAAAAGCAATGGCAGGATCCTTCCAATTATTTGCCAAGCATCTAGGCAGTAAGGACACAGGTTAGGGTTTGATCTAATTCACATTAATATTGGTAGCTGTCTTTCCAGTGCCTTGAATTATATTGTTTCTGAGCAAAATATAAGATAAAAAATCCCATGACAGGTAATGTGCACCCTTAGAGTGCCATTCTCCAAAGCAGTTGTCTTGAGAGTAAAACCTGCACACAGAAATTGCTCCCTTGGGCCATAAACAGAGCGTAAATGGACAACAGATTGGCAGCAGATGTACAGACCTGTGTGAAACCAGTATCAGTGTGATGTTTCATTGCATCTTGTTCTGATGATTGCGTTAGTTGGCATTTTAGGATGATGGAATGTACATTTCTCAGTGCCAGGGCTGTTTTCTTCAGCGCAATTTTCCCATCTGTGTCTCTGCCAGCCCAGCTAGCAATGCAAACAGAGCAAGATAGGTTTGCTGAATGAATGTGGTCCTCATCAGCTTCACAAGTTTCAAGAGGATGCAGTAAATATGCTTTAATTGCATATTGTGTTTTGATTATTGCAGTAAACCCATTTAGAACAAATACAGTATTGCTCTGCTGCAAGCCTTCAGCCTGTGTTTGCCCAATGTCAGTGGCAGCCGACTGTATTTCATTAACTTCTAAGACTCAGCAGATCTGCTCACTGTTTTGACTGTGCTGTTTGTTCCTGCCTTGTTCACTCTATTGCTGTAATCTCTGTGATCGAAATGGCAACAACGCCCAAACTTCACAGCTTTGTCCTTTGTTACTGACAGTAGCACAGCAAGGAACATCAGTAGGGTATATGCTGAGGAAAAGCAAATTTCTTTCGGATCATTCTCCTCCAGGTGTACAGGAAAATACATTTAGGGAATGGACACTTTACTCAGTGAGTGACTCCCACTGCAGTTCAGGAGGATGCTGAGCCAGAGATGTAAATCCAAACCAATATGTGACGCAGCTGCACTGTCACCCATAAGCAAGCAGGACTTTCACACTGAGCTTAGCAAATAGAGGTAGGCAGGAGAAAAAGACTGGATGGATGGCTCTTCCAAATTCCCCATTTCATTCTGTATGTCACCATTGTTACCAATCCCAAATACCTTCATGACCTGCTGGTTGTACCAACCAGTTTAATGACCATGAATTGATGAGACAGAAAAAATCAAGAGAGTACTACCTTCCCCTCTGCTTTGGAGCACTTTGGGAATAATGAAATCAGCCCTTCTCCTCAAATGTTTAATCTTATACATTGGCTGGTAGCCAAAAAGGGGGCTTCTTTAAGTGCCTGTCTTAACACCACAGCAATTTCTATGGGCAGTGTGAAGTCCCTTCTGACTCTGTCATCTCACACAAGGTGACATTATAGGTGAGCCAAAACCAAGGCCAGCTGGCAGGCATGCCTACAGAGGCAGGAGAGTCAGCTTTACTCTCAGCAACGTGTAACTTCTCACAGCCTCTCTCCAGTTCTGTCTAAAGCATGGCTTTATATCCAAAAAAATGTGAGTATGAGTTGCTCAATTATATATAAACCAGATGGTGTATATTTTTACAGTCTAAAATTATACCACTCCCCAAAAGGGTCTGAGAAATGGAAAGAAATAGATTATGAAGAGCTGTACTAGTAATTCATTTGTCACTAAATATAAAATAGAAATTAGAGACCAGGAATGCTATTACGTTTGAAATGAAGTAGAGATTTTTTGCCAAAGCTTTCACTGTGGATTTGCTTATTTTCTTGTAATTCCTATGCCTCAATTGAGTTTCCAGAGCATCACTGATGTAATTTTTTATTGAAGATGTGCCAACTAGCTCTACAGTCATTGGGACAGTGGGGAATTCTGAGCGTTCACCAGCAGCCCAGAGTCTAAACACTCTTGTTTTCTGTGTGTGTGTTCGCCTGATAAATTCAAAGCAGACACAGTCTGTCTGATTTTCCCAAGCAGGCCTCTATATATGAGAACCAGAAAGCAAAACGAACCTCAAGCAGGGAGCAGACCTTGTTTGGAGAACTTTCATATGCCTCCAGATTAGAGACTTGTTTATCTAGATTAGGGTTTTTTTGGTTGGAACAGCTGTCTGATGTGGAACTTACCCCTCCTACAGCAGAGATCATGCCATGATATGGAATAAAACCAAACAAAAGCAAATAATTAAGGAGAGAAAGAAAATTCCTTGTAAACCAGGGTAAGGAATAAATGCGAGTTCAGTTCAAAGCTATGTAAAGTGATTTGCATAAACTACAATTTGGTTAAACATGTTTGTTGGTTCCACAGAGAGTTCAGCTCAGCCAACTGACAGGTTTGTGTGATACCATGGATAGCTTTCAATATTGCATTTAAGGTATTTATTTACTCAAAGAAGCCGGACCCTTCTGTTCTCTCACAGGTTTTATTCCACCTTCATTCACAGAATGATGATCCCTTTCAGTGTGATCGTTTTAGCAGCATTATACTAGCTCAAAAATTGAACTAAATTCAGAATTTAGACATCAGGAAATTATATATATTTTTTAAATCCAGTCATGAAAACAAAAAGAAAATCTCTTCCCAACCACCTGTCTGAAAATGAGAAGACGGGAAAACCTAAGATGTCAAAGATTGCCTATCAGATGCCACGAGACACTGAGCATTGCAGAACACATTCAGCATGTCTATGCTCGACCTGTTCCTAGAAAGGGACACCAGACCCTTCACCATGAATGTTCTCACCCAAAGCAGCTTAGCTGGAATGTCATCTCTGAGGGGAGGATGAGAACAAAAGGATCAGGCATAAGTACAGTTGACTTGGGCCTCTCCAAAGCACAGGCAGACAAGCTGAAGGTCAATAAAAAAGATGAGTTCTTCTCTGTGCATATGGTAGGGCAAAAATGCGTCCATCTGAATGTTTCTAAGAGATTTGAAAAATCTTATTTCAGATCATGTAGGTGAAAGGACTTTTCCCACTTCCTTAAAAATCAGTAAAATTTAGTTCTTTGAAGCAACTTGAGGCTTGTGAGGGGCATATTGTAGATATTAATAATGATAAAAATTCTAGACTTATGTAAATTTTAACCTTTCAGTCAGTACCTTTTCAAAGACTTTTTTCTTCTTCTGCAAAGTAAGATCTTTAGAAAATTTAATGAAATAAACGAAAATAATTTAGTTTAGAGTTTTGGATTAATCTAGAACTTCTGGAAGGAGAATTATGGGCCAAATTTGGCAGTGCATATATGAAGAAAACTCCTGTAGATTCAAAGGACCTTAGGGTAAAGAGATGAACAGTGCTGGTTTAAATTTTCTTTAGCATCATAAAGTTCACTCAGGCAGTGTCTATGACTGCTTCTGTTTTCTTTCTGTGAATGTTTACTGAGGTTTCATTCACAGAAATATTCATGGAAATAAGGTATGAGAGATATTTGCTGGTGTGTATGTGGGGATGTGCCTGTGAGTGCTTGGAATGTTTACACTGGCAGTTTTGACATAGGCACGCTGAAGGTGTAGGGTAGATAAGAGGAAATCCGCCTTGGGAACACATGGAACAATGTGGGACCTCTGTGCCTGAGCCAGTAGCTGCTGGAGGTTTTGTCTCCTCAGCAGTAGTTGGGAAAACTTTCCAGATCCTGGATAAAAAAGTTCTTTTCAAGACTGTGTTGCACTGATACACCAATATTTACAAACTCATTATCATCCTTCCAAAACTTGGTTCCCATGGGAAGGGAATGCTGCAGGCTGGAAGGGGCACACAGCACATCGGTTAGCTCCTAACCTGGGAAGCAGAGCCCTTTGTGAGCTCCTGGTACTATGCATCATCAGCTAACCCAGGCTCTTTATTCTCCTGCAAAGAATCTCCTAGCACTACTACTGCTGAGTGATTTTCAGGGATCCTCTAGGGCAAAAAGATGTTACTTCAAACTTTTCCTTGGAAGCACACATTCATAAAAATTAAAAGGATTATTAAAAAAAACCCCAACAAAACCCAAAACAACAACAACAACAACAGCTTTTCTTTTTCGTACTGCAATGGAGGTAGAGCCTTGAACCACTTCTGCTGTGGGGAAGATGATGCTAAATCTCTGAGTTTTCCCTCTCAGGACTCCCTTGAGGGTTTGCCTGTGTTTTACCCAGAGAGGACTGTTTTTTCCCCAGTCTCCATGGAAAACCCTGTGCTGCCTAAGCATAAACCTGGCAGATTTCCCAGGAATCATCCAGAGTAAATGCCAAGCAGAACAGCTGGGCTTTTACCTTTACTCTGAGCCTACAAACCCTGAACCCTGCGCCTGCACATAACTCTGCTCCCAGCTGGAGCAGCATGGGAGTGTCTGGGTGAGAGCTCTGAGCTGTGCACAACATGGGCAACACTTCCTCCCATTGATCAAAAAGTTTCAGTATCAAGTGGCACCAATTAAAAAAGCTTTATTAAAGACTCTAATTCAACTAAGTTTATAAGAGTTTTTCTCAAATTTTTAGCAGCTAGACTTTGCTCTCTATATATATCCAAAACTAACTGTACTGCCTTACTTCGTATATATTTTGTTGTTATGTTTCTGAAAAATTTGTCTCTAGGGACAACAATCATTTTATTCTGAGTCTCAGCAGCTACAAGATGATTTAAGGGACTCTTATTCACAGAGTAAAACCAACAACCTCAGTGAATTGACAATGAACAATATGTGTGTACATGTGCAACCAGTATATTTGCATAAACCTGCAGCTTATGGGTTGTTTTTATTAGACTCCCTTTTCCACACTCAACAGCAGAGCACAATTCTTCATCAAAAATGCAATTTTTTGAAAGCATGCACTAAAAGAAATAGATTGTAAATGTAATTAATCAGGCTAATTCACTAAGAACACATTTTCTTGTCCCCTTGAATATTTATTTCTTACTGCTAATTGAGCAAATCTTTCTAAAGAATTCACCAGAAAACAGACACATTATGTAAAAGACATAATTCTCTTGGGCTTTCAATTGTTGTTTTGCAATAACTGTATTGTATTACTTTTGTAATGTTGATGTCTGGGAAGCCAAGACCCTGCTCTTTCTGTACAACCCAATACAGCTAATATTGGATATGGCCACCTCTTGGTCTCATTCTTCCAAATATGTACCTATCACAGGCATGGAGATTCAGCTCAATATTTTTTCTGATGCTAGACTCCAGATTTCCTCTTTCTCAGTGGCTATGAAGTAGCAATCCATCAACTCCTACTGGCTCCTTTTACAGAGGGTGCAGCCTCTGCACAGTGACTTCCTATGGCAGTTCCTTCTATTCTTCCCACTCTGTCACAGCCCCAACTTACCTCCGATTTTCCTTCACTGTTCTAATTTCTTTTTTGGAGATCTTGATGTTGTCTGTATCATAGGTTAGGAGTTAATCTCTTATTTTACTCAATCTGTTCCACTCCTACACATATCTTTAGACACACACCCACCTTACTTGCTTTTAATTTTCTCCTACCTTTCACACTTAGGAAAACAGATGCAATTTGGACTCTCTTATCTGTGTCGTTTCCTTCACTGGTATAATGGCACAACTTTGAGGTAGAAAGCTCACTCTGTATTGAATAATTCTGCCTGATGTTGAGGAATCCCTGTGCGTATTTGAGATGAATCTGACTTGGACTTCATCAGTCTTTTCTTGAATGTGGAATGATTCAAAGTGGAGATGAAGACGGAAAACAGGGCCAGGAATGTAGTCCATCACAGCAGGTGGGATTAAAAGCTTGGTCATGTTCCCAGTTTTCTAACCATATGGTAATTGCCTCACCCAGTCCTCTGTTTCTGGTTGTGTATTCTTGGTCTCCTGCAGGAACTTCTTCATGTTTACTTCTTTCTCCTTTTCTCACATCACTTCTCTTTCTCTGTTTTCCTGGACATTTTGATTGTTGACTTAATATCTCTTAATTCAAAAGTTACCCTAAGTTTGGCCCAAATCCTCCACCCATGTAAGTGAGAATGAGCCTGCTGCAGTCAGTAGCACTGTTGTTGTCAGCAAAGGACCTGGATTTTTAAATTTTATTGTTTTTGAAGGATATATATGTTTATTCACAGAGTTACTCACCTTAAACTCAGGACAAATACATCTAAAATCCCAAGGAAACGGAATGTCCTAGTCTGTTCACTGGATTTAAAATTCCTGGAGAATTTTAAAATTTAATTAAAAATTCTGATTGTTTATTTGCCGTTTTGTCCACCTTGCTTTGGGCATCTATCAGTTCTGCTGGTGAAGGCCAAACTTTTAGCTGCTCATTTACTACATTTATGGAATGCTTTTAGCCTGAATTCTTAGCAGTGGTTTCAGCCTTTTTAGATCCCTAAAAATGTCCTTTCTTTTTCAATGCCCTGTACTATTCTTTGCTTATATTGGTGGAGATGTCATAGTCATTGCATCATCCCTGCATGCTGCAGTTCCTAAAAATCCATAGGAAGCAGAAAAAATAAAACTGATGGAAAGAAAAGGCCCCTCAGCACAAGGACATCTGCCAGCTGCTACAGGGAGGTGTTGGGAAAAATTGACTGTCTTAGTCAAAATGAAAAAAATATGATGTTAATATTGTTACATGAGGTCTTTTCCAAAAAAAGGTCAGATTTTATTTTAGCTTTTATGATTTTTAATGCTTAAAACTTCTAAAGGAACTGATACTGGTTTTCTGCAACATTTCATAAAGTTAATACAAAATTAATAGTTAGAAATGTGTGTCCCACATTTACCCTTTAGTTTTGATAGAAGTTTTAACTTTGGAAGTAGTCAGTGATTATAATTCACATGTATTTCAGGCAAACAAGATAATTATGACATATATCTAATCCTGAAAAAAGGTTATACTCTGACTCTCATGAATGGTGGACCTTTGACATACATTTTAATATATATTTAGATATGTGCATAGGGGTGGCAATTGGCAGAAGAAATTACCTTGATTTTAAGCTATTTGTGACTAAGACATTCAGACACTTGCTATTGAAGTAATTTTATTTTATTTTATTCTTTTTACTTGTGCTCCTGTCACTTCTTGTCTGGAAATCTTAGGACTGACTGCAGCATAAATGCTGAATAGTAATAATAATAATAATAATAATAATAATAATAATTTTTCAGTGTCTGATGAAGCTTTTGTTAGTTTACAAATTATGTGAGACCTTTAATCAGATGCCCTAACAAATTAAGCCCATTATGTCATTTAAAGACATGCTGCCTTGCTTCTGCAAATATTGGCGTGTTTTTTCTCAAAGCCATTAAGCTGTCATATGTGTTTTCTGCCCTTCTGTGCTGCTTGTCAAGCTTTTTGTCTATCTATATCTTGGAAAGCAGCAACAATGAGAACGGAAGCACAGGAAAGAGGCCTGGCAGTTTAATGGGGCCTGGGTAACTTATGCCTCGCCAAGGGGATCCCAGGCACTTTCATCTGAGTCTGTCCTTCTCCTGCCCACCCCCAAGGCCAGGGCACAAACACACTTTGATTGTGAACACATCCTCAAGACAAGAATGGGCCAAAAGGTGGCATAAGTGGGGCAAGAAGTAGATATACCTATATACTTATATGCTTGCCCCTTGTATACGGGGATTGGAGGTATTCATAAGTTGAAAGAGGTCACATCTTACCAGTTGTCATCCTCCTCACACCTGAAGAGCAGTGCTTGGATTGAACTTTTCACTACACATAAGATTTCCTCTGGAGGGAAGGAGTTAGTCTACTCAAAAATGAAGTATTGCATGTTTAATGTAGGTGGTGAGGATGTCAAGACTTAAGATTGAACCAGTTTGATAAAATATTTAACAGAAATAGACACACCCTGTGAACCATGTGTTTTCCATCTCTGTTGTACTGTAGTTTAGCTATGGATTAGCTAATACAATTACCTTCAATACAAAAGATCTGCCTCAAACATGTCAGTAGTAATCTTTGAGTTAAATCCATTGATCACAGAGTTTGGACCCAGGTACTGGACTGTAGCTGGAGCTTAACTTCCAGATTAAGAAACACAAATCACAGTCCAGGTGCTTGTGTGATTCACTCAGTACACAAGGAATCATTAAAAATAGCTTGCAGAGTAGTTCAGTCCCTGGACCTGAAGTTACAGACATAAAATGTCTGGGCAGATAGATAAAATACTCATTGAAATGCATTAAAATTACACAAAGGTAAGGTGGTCATTTTTTCTTGAGCATACTGTGCCACATAAAATCCCTGTATGTAATCACTATTATAGCTCTAGTAATGTGGTTTATTTTGCCACCTGAAACCTTGTGTTAAGATGCTGCAGTGAGGCGCATCACACAACTACATCTACTTATTCTGTATGTTAAATAAATGGTCTTTCAGCTCCAGGGTGTTTGATGCCTGTAATTATATTTGATAGCAGTGAATAATCTTTTTTATTATTAATAGGTTTTCTGTTGGGGAGGCTCCACAGGCTTTGCACTTGAGTTTTCTTACCTCCTAGTTTTCAGACAACTGAATTCTGTATCTTACTGACTGAAAGGAAGGGCCCTTAGTGTTCTTTTTCTGATCTAAGGAGCATGAAAGAACCATTGCTCCCTGAAACACTGTGCTTTTTAGAGACACCTTTATCTGCCAACTTGAGACAACTTGTCTGTTGGTGGTGGGGTTTTGGGTTTTTTTTTTCTTTGTTTCATTGGGTTTTTTAAAAGTTCATTAAGATTTCTTTTAGAAAAGGAAGGGAGAGATGCTAAGAAAGGTTTGCACTGATAGGACCTGGTTGATGTGACATTGAAGCCAGCTGCAGCAGCAATGTTAACTCCCACCTCCAGACCTTTATGCTTGTTGGTCAGGCTTGTCAGCTTCTCAGGTAATATTGTCTTTTCCAATTTTAAAGAATTTAATGTACTAGCAAGGTATTGGTACCAAAAATTAGAAAGACATCTATCTAAGATTTCTCAAAATTGCTGGTGAGACTGAAATCTTCATGTCTGGGAAACTCAAGAGTAAGACACCTCAAATTCTCAACCCAGGTCGACACCAGCACAGTGAATGTGTCAACCAATATCATCAATGCTATAAAAGTTTTTCTGTAAGCCTCTGCCCACCTTCAAGTTAATACAGGCACAATTTTTCAGAGGTAAGTAAATCTATAGTCCACTGTTCATCAGTGAACTGGCAAAGGCAAAACACCATTTGAGACGTGAGCTTCTAAACTTCAAAGACACTCTTGAACCTCTTAACGTGGCCAATGCAAAAATTGAACTCATAACCAAGAACAGTCACATTCCACTTTTGTACTATCATGAAACTTCCACTGTATATAATCACTATATAATAATGCAAATATTTGTCAGCACAGAAGTTCAGACTTTAATCCAGTTTAAGTCACAGAAGAGGTGCTGAGCACTCAATTCTTCCATTCTTGGAATATACTGTCTCTGTGCCTCATGGGAGGCCTGTAAAAAACAGCTGCATTTATGAAAAAGATCACAAATTATATCACAGGGACTTGTTGAATTCCATGGTCAAAGTAATCATTTCTCCATGATAAAGGAGACTATAGCTGTGGGTTAGATAAATGGGATAAGAATTCCTTCAACCATTTTATATTCAGTAAATTTATACATCCAGCTATTTCAAAGGTACCTGTAGTTTTCCCATGTCTCAGCTTTTATTTACTCAGTTTGGGGTATTTTATGTTGAAAAGTGCCATCAAGTGAGAAGTGCAGCACTGAGCATCTGGGACATCAGTGTCAAACTCAGGGGTCTGCATTCCATCAGCCTGGCCTGCAAGGCACAGCCTGGTGAGCTTTGAAATCATACATTGTGTGACTCATCCTAGGTTGGTGCCCAACAGGCAGACTTGGTAGTCTGTGGGATTCCCTACAACCTCTGGTTTTTGGATCCATTACAAAGCATTGCTTTTTCCATATAAATCCCATCACCCCACTGTGCACAGATGCATGGAGCTGCCTCAGAGCAGCTGCAGCTTCTCCACATATGAGCTGTGCAGGTGGTGTAACCATAGCTATTTGTTTCCCAAATGTCATGGCTACTCCCTTCCAGGAACTGTAGAACAACTCTTAAATCTTTGCCATAATGAAGTGGTAAACACCATCGTCAAACCTCATAAATATTCACATCAGAATAATTCAACTGAAATCCCAAGGGACCAGGGAGCCAATTGAAAGCTCATATATACAGTTGTCTGGTTAAATGATGGGTCTGAAAAATAATTCACCATCCAAATGACTCAACATGACATGTAAATAATTGCTGTTGATTGCAACATGCACCAAAGGTTTAGTTATTGATTCTTTAGCTTGCCTGTCATCATTGGCTAAATATTATAGGAAGCTGTCAAAACAGATTTCATAGAGTGTGTCAGTGCATATGTAGGTGTAAAAGAGCTCAGTTTTTGGCTTCCTTTAATAAGACAGACTAAAATTGGATTTTTGCAAAATAGGTGCAACTTGGGTTGCTGCTGAATGCATGAAATGACTAAAACCCAATTTGTTACAACTTTAATTAGAGTTGCATGATTGTTCTCATATATCAATACTGACTGTTTTGGTTTAATTAGTCAGTATATCCTATCTGCCAAAGATACTGGATTAGGGTATGATCTGGTCATTAATGAAGTTGAGATTGACATCATGAAAGAACACTTCTATTCAATTTTTAATTAAAGATTAAAAAGACCCTCCTCCCTTGTAGCAACTGCACTTATTTTTGTTTTCCAATACAAGGTACAATAGGAATACATAATTTGTGAACATGCAAATAACATTCTGGGAAGCATCTACATTTAAAGGCACAGCACATACACATTTCCCTGTGCAATATTCATGCAAATTAATTCAGTGAAAAATTCAGTGCACATTGCAACACGTATCTTACCTTCAGGCAGAATTATACTGCTGTCATATCTCTTCATTTTTTCTATTTCTACTAACAACCTGGATTTTTTTTCATTTTCTATTTCTGTTATAGGAAGACAATCTCATTCAAAAGGAAAGAGCTAGCAACTCAGTCTCTTTTGTTGCCTCCTCTTTAAGGATATTTTTACCAAAGCTCTCAGAAGGGGCACCAAAAACAGGTGGGTTGATTTTTCCCCTGGAATTTTTCTACAACACTACTATTTCTCTATTGTACTATACAGACTACCTCCCTACCCTCTGAAGAAAGCCTAGATGACTCAGGATAGCCACATTAACTTCCAGAAAGCAATATAGAAGTGCTATGGATGTCACTACTTAAACAACTCCATTTCATGGTGGTGTCTGTGGTTTTCTGTCATCTGAGTAGTCCAACACACTTGGAAATAAATCAGAAAAAAACAAAAAACAAAACAACAAAACGAAACAAAACAAAACCACAAAAAACCCCAGAAACAAACAAACAAAAAACCCCCCAAACAGTGCAGAAAGATAAGGGCCTAAGAATTAAAAGGAAACAAGCCAGAAATAAACTGTTCTGTTGTAAGCAAAATTTGCCTTAGATGCAGTCATCTGCTATGGTTATATCCCTTTCTCCACCCAGGTCTGTAACTCCAAAGAAGTAAAAAGGAAATTTACTTTTCTCAGCTCTGATGTGTGATGGTCCAAAGTGGGCCATAAAAGGTGTACTTCAGTCAAAAGAGTTAGTGCAAATATATATTTTCCTAGCAAAATACGTGTTAAAATAGCCCTGCCTCTGGCATAGGGTATCTTTTATGACCAATTATTATATTTGTCTAAAAATGCATGTTGAGGTTGATCAAAACAATTTGTGAATGGTTTAAAAAGAAGTAACGTGATGTGACTTTCTTTTTCTTCCTTTTGAAGAGATTGACTGAAGCAAATGACAGAGTGGGTTTGAGTCTTTTGGTAAAATACCATACACCATATTTACACCATGCAAAGAAAAGGGGAAGTAGTAATTTCCTTATAATCTTACGCCTCTGTGAGTGTCAAATGGATCACAAAAAAAGCAAGAGCCAAACTCACTGGTCCAGATTCAGCTTTTGTAAGTTAAAGTGCTTTAGGTCAAGTGTTTTCTGGGTAGCCAAGGATGGGAAACACTGATCAACAGAACTTGTCTCAGGAGGTGTCTATTTCTCCATTTACAGGAAGCCTTCCAACATAAACACCCAGATGTTTAACATAAGAGAGATGGATCTCTGCCTTGGTGATTTAATTCACTAAGTCCTTAGCTAACTTATCTTCAAAGCCTTAAAATATTTGGCCCTCCATTAATACCACCTCAGCACCTCTGACTTGCTAAATTAAAGCTACTGGTTGAGTGGTAATCCGCTCCTGCCCTCACAGAAGGGTTGTCTTCATCCATTTTGCAATAAGCAATCAAAAATCCTCTATTAAGTGTGCAGTCCCTCTATCTGATTTGTTTGTGTAGCACACCTCAGCCATCAGCCTGCGTATTTGTTGCATGTTGCCCCATTTCCTGGTTTCCTCTCTCCCCACATTTGGACAGTTTGCATAGACTGCAGTGCACAGAAGTAATTAAATACACCTTACATAGTGTTATATGCTGGAAGTTGTGCTGCTGGAGAAAGTCAGAGACACACAACATTTCAACATTGCTGAGTCCATACTGTGAACTACACTTATCAATATTGCCATGACTTCTGCAGTCATTTTTAAAGGCATTTCACAGTATTTGAAATAATGCTATTTAGCAAAGAGGCTCTATAAATTGTAGCATTTTGCAGAATACCATTTGGCAGGTTTGAGTTAGACATGGAAATCATAATACTTGGTTCTGAGTAGAGTCTAGTTTAACTTTATCACTATCACAGGTACACATAGTACACTGTTGTCGATCCAGTACAATTTTTTCTATCACTTGTCTTTACTTTTTAAAGTGAGGCAACTCATGGACTCTAAACAGACAAAAGTAATGTCACTGAGATGTTATGAAAGACTTATCATGAGCATGTCACGACTTGAAAGGGATGTTTTTCTCCTATGCCTATTTTCTGGTTTTTTTTGTATCCAGGTAGGTTTGAATCACTGAAGTCAAATTACAAATTGTACAGTTAAAATACATTCTTCTTGTAAATTATGCTACAGAAATCTTTTTCATTTCTACTCCTGTGTCATCAGATACACCTGAACTCCTTTTTCAGCTTTTCTGCACATGACAATAATTAGATGATAACTCTATGCTAATTTCTTAGTGAAAATGGACCAGATGTCTACAATATATTAAATAAACCTTGGTTCCTTATTTTGTTTGGAGCTCACACTCCTATAGCAAATATCTATGGCAAACTGTCCTCATGGACCAATCTATCATTTTAAAGAGAGGACCAAAGAAAATAGATTAATCAAAAGGCCTGCAGTTATTGTCTCCCCTGTTAGCTCCAATTCATATATCATTAGAGGAAAAAAAACCTGTCAACACTGTTGGATATTATCTCTTTGGAAACAAAAAATCTTCAGCATAATAATTCATTTTTTTTAATCTCATAACAATACACAGTATTAAAATACTGCCTTTCCTAACAGTTCTATCAAGGAAAGCCAAGTCAAACAGTACAATACAGCACTTTCAGACATCACAAATCTTTTGCATGAGCAAGGCTGCAGCACTTGCATGCAGTGCTGATAGTTTCACCCAGCACTGTTCATTTTAAGGTAATGTCAGAACAAACACGATACAGACTATACTATAGATACCCCAAGGGCTTTGATAAAGTGCAACCAAAATGGTAAAATTTAGGAGGAGGAGCACAGAAAATAGCTTTTGGAGCAGCCTTGGCATTGAATTTCAATCATTTTTGCCATAAGTGTTTTTTAACTCAACACTTGGTCTAAGCCCTTTGAAGTCACTGGCAAGAGAAATGGTCTTTATTTCATGTAACATGTTCATTAATATAAGAGAAGGTACATTTCTAAAATGAAGAAGTTTCTGGCTCTTTGTTAGAAGAAGTAGGTAGGAAATGCTGGACTTTCAGCTGTGTGCAGCACACAAGCCTCGTTTCAGCTAGATCCATCTCAGTGAACCCCAGACACCAAATGAACCACACTCAAGCATATCTGTGCAAGGCAACTGCTGCATCAGTAACTCCATCCAACTTTTCAATTTATTTGGGATGAAGGTCTACACCTACACCACACAGAAATGAGATTATTATTTTCCATCTTCAGGCTATTTTCTTCACAAGTAGTGAACATATTTGTCCAGCATTTTCCAGAATTATTTGGGATTTCAGGTGGCTTTTTAAGTACAGAAAAGTTTTGGACAACCTGTTCTATTTCACTTATGTCCCCTGTAAGGGTTTGGTTTCGTTATTGGACAGCAGAACGTGCTTTAGCTCATTTCAAGCTTGCTTTTTACTGCAGCGCTTTTCATTTTTATGACACCTGCCCTTCCTTTTCCTTCCTTCTGGGTCACTTTCAGTGATCTTTCACCCATGTGCCATCTCGTATAAAAGGTTATCTCCTATGGCAGTCTTCACTTTCATTTTGGATATTATGGGTTATAAACTACCATAGCCTGCTCTCCAGCACCTGCCAGATGCTTGGCATTTCTCTAGTGAGAGGCTCAATTTACATATAAACACATTTGTAACCAGCCTGATGCTTTTAAGTGTCCTCCATAGACCAAGAGTTCTATAGGGAATTCTGGCCTCTCGACTGAATGGCTCATGTAACTCAGTATGCCAAAAATATGGTTTTGGTGTTAAAATTAGAATTTTTGCCATAATAAATCTGCCCTCAGTCAACAGTAGTGGGGATCTATTTTTTACTTGTTTCCTACTAAATAATGCAACTACCAAAGGTATTGGTTGCTATGACTACTATTGGACCATTCCCTTCCTTTGAAAGAGTATTAGAAAGTCCAATATTGTTTCATATCTCCACAGCCTCTCTAACCCCTTTTTTTCTAAAGTGGAATTCTGCATTTCAGTAATCTAGTGAGATAGCATACGGCTCACTCTCTTTTGAGTGTTCCTCCAAGCTCCATTGCCTTTTAGCGGTTGTAGAACTGTGAGAACAAAACCCATAGAGAAAATTCTATTTCCTCTGGTCAAGAGAAAGCAAATGTGTGATGCTAGGTGCTGCATTTCAATTTCTCTGTTGCTTTTGATTGTGTGCATAATGAACTCTCAGCTATAACATCCAACACTTGACTGTCACTGGTCCAAACTCGGTTTTATAGAGCACCTTTACTAAAAATTGTCACTGGTGGTGCCTGATTTCACAGTTCAGATTCAAATCAGATTGGTTGTTGATGCAACAGTTTAGCTGTCCATAACGAGAACTGACATCCTTTTCATCAGTCTAGGTAGCTGGCCTCTTCTTTCACTAGAAACCATAATAAAAATTCCATTGTCTTTCTTAGCTGCTGTTTCCCAATTGTTTTTTGCACTACTAGTACAATTTGGGCATTTGAGTTTTCCCATTTATTCTATTTTCCACAGCTGTGTCAATGGACTTTCGTACTCCCACATAGCCCAACTTACCTCAGTGGGTGACTTTATGATTTCTGTAGGATTCTCTGCCACCCTAGGGGCTTGACCCACTTTACCTTGTTTTCTGGATATATTTGTTTCCCCTGTCATCCTCAGGCACTTTTTCTAGAGTAAGACCAGTGTCTCTGTTCTCTGTGCTATGTGTAGACAGCCATCCTCCAGCGATCTTGTCTCTAATGAGGACATCTTTTATATTTCCAGAACTGCACAATGTGCTTTGAAGTCCTTTGTAAAACTTACTGAGGTGTAGCATTGAAAAGTGCTGTGAAGGGTGCTTTGAGCTCTCCTGTTGTTCTCCTGTTGAGTGATGGGATCACAGTCAATGATCACATTTCAGTTGTGGGATTGGTAAAATCCAGCTGAGGATGTCTTAACTTCTTAAACTATTTTCGCTTGATCATTTGTGATGGCCTGTCCTTCCCCTTCAGTTTTTACACTTGTGCTACTGTCTGCTATTATGTTTAGTTACAAAATTACATTCATTTCTTATTCTTTCCCTCCCATGAGGTAGTGAAACAAAAATTTAACTTTTATTTTCGTTTTAATGCCCCTAGGCAGTCCTCTATAGAGCTTAGATTCTTCTTTCCAATACTCTAAAGCTTTTGCTATACTATTTTGCCTGAAGTTTCTAATTCCCATTGATTTGGATTCTTACTTTGCCACTTTTCCAGGTACTATCTTGCTCATCTGCCTATCACCTGCCTTTCTCTGCTGGTTGTATACCTAAATCACAAGCCAAGTGCAGATGCTGGACAATAACTTGTGGTGGGTTCTTGCTTCTAAAACCAAGCTGGCTTTTTACTGCATGTTTCCTGTATCTGCAGCTACCATTCTCACTGTCTGCACAGACTGGCTTCCTGGAATACACCTCAAAACAATCAACCTTCCTGCACCTTCTATTTGTCTCTGAAAGGCCAATGCAGGTCACTGGAAATCACCTCTAAGGCTGAAATGGGAACATGCTTGAAGTACTCAAATTTTAAGAAAAGTTCTTTGCTTATTTCACTCTGGATGTCTCCCATTATAATAATAAACACAGAGTATATGACAACTATTCGTTATATATCCTAAACAAGCTCATGTTTTTTGTCCTGGACAAAATTATGAAGTGTCCATGTCATGGAGATGAGTCGTAACTGGCACTGTGGGTTTGTTTTCAGTCTCTGTGGGGAGGAAGGGAGAGGGGGAAGCAAAATCCAAAAGCAAAGAGTGAAGACATTTTCAGGCTGCTTCAGCCTTCTACTGGGCACCTTCTTTTGCTCATTTTTTTCATTTGTGGCAGGGATGAAAATCAGGAATCTGAACAGTTTCTCTCAGAGAGAGCAGGGCAGGACGAGAAAGAATAACTGCAGCCCTCTGCCTGCAGCCCTTCTGCTCATCATATCTCCTCTATGGGCTTCAACTCTGGCATTTTCCCTCTTTGAAGCAATAACAAGAACTTCACAGTTCAGATTTTGGTCAATCTGTAGCTGGAAGCATGTGAAATCCAGAGGTTTATCTTTTTCTTTTAATACAAAACAATAAATTGGCTTCAATTCATTCATAACTAGCCTCAGGTTTAATCAAAAGATTCAACCCTTTTGACAAAACATGGGCTGGATACCACATCTGCAGGAAAAGCTGAAAACAGCTGAATTTTACTTTGCTTCAGGTTTCCTAGCAAACATTTCGCATTGCTCCAAAGCAGATTTTTCATGAGTTGAAGGCATCATCCTGAATAAAGGTTAAGGGGAAAGAGATTATATGACAAGCTTTGTTACCTCCTGCCATTTCTATTTCTGTTTGTATTCAAAGGCAAGGAAGAAAGGAATAAATGATATAGTAAGACCATAGGGTTTCTAAAAGGAATCCTTTTAGAAAATAATGTATTAGTTAAATAGTACTGCATCTTGCCAAAATGACATTATTATAATATCATCCTTTGCAATTACTAGCACAGCTGAATCAATAATGTGGATAGTATAAAGAAAAACTGGCTACAATGCCACTATAAATTCTGCAGAAATTATTGTAGCAATTTTCTAGTGGTTTGCAATAAGCTTCCTAAACCTTTCAACCATTTCAGCAGATTGTTTGCCCCATGCAACCATTCTGTTAAAACTATCATTTGCTTGTGGCAATATTTTTTACCTGGTAGGCATGAGCCAGGGGAATTTGCATCCCAAAGAAATATAGCTATGTCAGGAAAAGGTCACTTTTGCCTGCAACTTCTATCTACTGGCTTAGAGTATCCTAATAGATTTGATCTTGTTTTTCTAGTTAACTGGATCAAATCTGTATTGTGTGACAGGTCTTAACCTTCAGGAATTAGCAAAGAACAACTGAAATTAAAAAGAGTAACATAATTTAACTGTAGCTGAGGAACTATTCCTTGTTTTCAGCTAAGTGCTATTTCATTTCCATTCTGTATGCCACAGTGTATAAAATTTGGAACATATTAAAATTAATTGACTGAATATATTTTGTCTGTAAAGTTAGACTGACAATATAGTAATTCTTTCCAACATCTTCCTGTTAATTAATGTGCCCATAGCTCAAAGAAATAGTATTGTGCTGCATTTACTTCTTGTGTAGATAAATTGCAAACACAAAATATTAAATAATACTCAGTTTGAAAAAACGGACACTTTTAAATCTGTAAAGAAACTGATTTTCTTTGTGAGATTGTATTGGGCTGGCTCAATGATGGCAGCACGTACTGGCCAATAGCTAATTGTGGACTGAAAAGAATGAGAAAATTTTTAGCTAGAACAGGACTCCACCCAGCTCCCTGTGCTTCAGTGGAGTTGCAAATGCTCAGCACCTGTTTCAGCAGGTCAACAGATGGTCACAATTTAAGGAGACCCATAGGCAACACAACTTTCATTTACTTCAGGGTCTCATGATGTTCGCATTTCTGTGGTTGCCTTAAATATTTTCTGGATGAGGAAATTATGTGTTATATAAAATAAGTAATGTATTCTTTGTTGACAGATCAGAACACACAGATTCCCTACACTTGTCACGGGACTAGCTAAAAATCTATTAAAACTAATAGAGAGATTACCAGAGGCTTTAAATTAACTTGGATCATGGTTCACAGAGAGATCCAGCTTTAACACTGGTCTAGTTCAAGATCTCCCTCCTCATTGCAGAGGGGGTAGACAAGATGATATTTAAAGGCCTTTTCCAACACAAACTCTTTTATGTCTCTATGATACTGGTCCTTTTAGTCAATGGGCTTTATGATACTGATTTATTTTATCAAAATACCAGCAGATGTCTGGGTACCAACCTCCTTCTGCTTGGTTGTACTCCTACAAGCATTGTGCTCCTTGGTGTGCATACACCATTCAGCTGATCTAACCTAAAAGAAACAGCAGTTGTTTTTTGCTTTATTTGTTTCTGTTGTTTGGTAGGTTCTTGTTTGTTTTTCGTATTTTCTTAAGATCAATTTCCTGATCTGCGTCATGTTGGGGAAGATGAAATAGGAAGAGCCTTATAAATATGATTCCTTAGCAAAAGATTTTGAAAATATAAAACCTATAAGTGAACTTGAAATGAAGGTAAACTTTGAGATCTAAGATGCCAAGCCATTAGCTACTGAACAACTGGAAAAGACAATGGCTTAGCCAGCTGTTGGGGGTTAAATTTGGTTTTTTTTCCCTATAGAATTTTTTCCCACAAAGTCGCTAGGAGGCTAACTGGTGGGTACTTATGGGTGCTTGACCAAAACAATACAAGCGTCTAGGAAAGTGTAGCACCAGGCTACGCCCTTTTTTTGGTCTCTGAGAGTTTTTTTTTTTTCTCTCTCAGGGAAAAAAAGAAATACCGCGAGATTTTGGGCAGGAAAAGGACAGGGGTAGGGGCTGCTTTTTCTCTTCTTGGTCTCGGCATCAGAGAGAGAGCAATCAGGCTGCTCTTGCTGCAGGAAGAGTTTCTCACTGCCATCGCCGGGTCCGTTCCTGAGGAAATCTCCCATCATCTCCTCGTGTGCCCAGGAACTCTGCGCTCTCCTCCTGCCCTGCTGGGCTGGGCCGGCCCCGTCCCACCAGCGCTGCTTTTCTTCAGCACCGCTTTGGATACGCTGTGTCCCTGCCCTGCCCGGCCCTGCCAGGACATCTCTGCCCTTCCAGCTACCACCGCGGAGCTTTGGTACATCCCATCCACCAGCCTGGGATTCTCCACCGTTCCAGCTTGGCGCTCTCGGAGCCCTGCACCGAGACCAGACTGCCCCGGGCTTTGTGCAACAAAACTCCCCTCGAGGTTCCTGGGTTTGTTTATCATTAATGCTGTAGTTGTTGTTGTTTGTTTGCCTTGTTATACATACTAGTAAAGAGCTGTTATTCCTGTCCCCATATCTTTGCCTGTGAGCCAACTTAATATCAAAGTTTTAATAATTTGGAGGGAAGGGGTTTGAATTCTCCATTCCAAAGGGAGGTCCTGCCCTCCCTAGCAGACATCTGTCAGAACCAAGACACCAGCTGAAGAAGAATCTCCCTTGATTGAACAATACCCTTTGCAGATAAAGGGATACCAAGGGTCAAAGGGACCTCACCAAAGTAGTAGGGAAGAAAAAAGGGTCTAGGAATTAGCTTTTAGGGTTTAAAATGTGACACATATGGTAATGTACTAATTCTTATAGGCTGTATGTAAATTCTGTAGGATTTGTGTCTTGTACTGGTTGGTTAGTGTAAATCAGAATATTCAACACAGAAACAGATACAGTAAGTGGTAACAGGGACTTAGCTCTCTTGCTCTTGCTCCTGCTCTCTCTCTCTACCTCTTCTTCTTCCTACCTCTCTCTACCTCTTATTTCTACCTCTCTCTATCTCGCTCTCTACCCCTCTCCATCTCTCTCTCAGGCCACACTTCAGCTAAGGCTGACAGCTTAAGCAAAGCTCTGATACCGCGACCTATGCAATAAACCACCTTTCAAGAGCTGCCCTGGACTACAGAGATCTCTCATCCTCGCTGTCCCAGACCGCCCCACCACAGTCTCATACAGCATCACACTGCAGGTACAAGAACACTATCCTGTAAAAGACCAAGAATGAGTAAAATAGAAAGAGCTGGGAACAGAAATCAGCTGGAAACAAAACCAACTATAATATAATCTTTCACTGTCCTTCCCAGTTTCTCAATGCAACAAATTTATTCAGAAGTACAAACTTTACTCAGAGAGGTGATTCTATCTGCTGACATATAGCTATCCCATAACAATATACAAATACCCTATTTTCCTTTTTTTAATTTCATGCCATGAGTAATTATTTACATTATATCATCTGAAATCTAAATCAAGGATATCTATTGCATGATTATGTGCGGAGTTTAGAAGTCATAAGTCTTAAGAATACAAGTCCTATTTATAATTCAGCTGAACATGGGCCATCATGTATTGTCAAGGTTGAGTTCTTGCCTCTTTCATGATGTTTAATTGACATGACTTTTGGCATTGTGGTTAAATATGCTCATATTTTGGAGCTGAAACAAAAAGGACAGTGGATCTAGAGGGTGGAGGAAAAGCCCTCCAGTGGAGCAAGTTTCAGGATTCATTACACTCTAAAAACAGTGACATTTCCGGATCAGCCGTGCAGGAATGTTAGGGCATATCCTATATTTGTCTGTTGACATGAAAAGATTAGGCTCAACAATCATATTGAAGCATTGGCAGTGCTACAGTTCTCTGTTACCCATGGATATAAGAATATAATTGTTTCTTTTCTTACATCCTCCTAAACCATCCATCTGAACACAGCAGAAAGATTCAAACAGACATTTTTCCCAATAAAATATAAATTCGTAAGTAAACAGTACAATGTTCCACGTTGTTTGATATTGATTTGTTTTGGTACTAGTGGGAATTCGTACTTGAGAAAGAGTATTGAAAAGCTTTCTTGTACTTAGGGAAGTCAAAACTCTCTTCACCTCAGGCAAAGGAGTTAGATTGGTGAAATGACATGTTATGCAGCAGGACAGATCTCTGCTTGCTTTACAAGACGTCCTGGGTGTCCCAGTCAAGATAAGGATCTAGATACTGGTGTGATCTATCCTGGGTCAGAGACAGCAGGACACAACTCAGGAAGGTCAGAGCTGGTGGGAAGGAGATGTCTGGGGATGTTGCTGGAAGTCTACTTCTCATATTAGAGATTTTCTGTCATGATGTCCAACAGCTGTTGCCAAAGGGAAAAGTGTTTCAGTTCACTGATGGAGGAGGGAAAAGGACTGGTAGGTGTGAGAAGACTTACAAAAATGTCTGAACTAAAGGAAAACATTGAACCTAAAACTCCTTCAAGGGTAGGGCATTTACGTTTTCCCTTAGGGACCAAGGAAACACTTTTGACTCATATCAGGAAAATAGGGTCCACTGAAGCAGAGGCTAAGATGTGTCAAGGATATCACTGCACAGGTAATGTTCCTACAAATATCTATGTGACAGAAGGAGTCAATATATAAAATGTCTTTTTGTTTGTTTGTTTGTTTTTTTTTCTTTTTGTGATGAAAGAAGTTCTTTTCTGCTTTTAAAAATATAATTTTATCATTCTTTAGAAGCTGGCAGTTGTGGACCTCTTGGCCACTATTGCACAGACATGAATTTAATTCCTACGAGTTGTTTGGTGGAAAAGGACCTGGGAGAGGTGATCGATGGTGGATGAATATGAGCCAGCATGCTCCCAAGTTTCCAAGAAGACCAAGGACATCCTGACCTGTATCAGAAACAGAATGGCCAGCAGGACTAGGGAAGATATTATCCCTCCCTACTCAGCGCTGGTGAGACCACACCTCAAATATTG
This sequence comes from Donacobius atricapilla, assembly GCA_013397315.1. Taxonomy (NCBI): domain Eukaryota; kingdom Metazoa; phylum Chordata; class Aves; order Passeriformes; family Mimidae; genus Donacobius; species Donacobius atricapilla. The sequence goes on from WBMY01002111.1 coordinate 104,373, forward strand.
TGTTCAATTTTGAGCCCCTCACTTCAAGAAGGACATTGAGGTGCTGGAGCAAGTCCAGGGAAGAGCAATGGACCTGGGAAAGAGTCTAGAGAGTCAGTCACAGAAGGAGCACTGAAACAGGCTCCTAAGGGAAAGAATCATACAACCAAACCTGAGTTCAAGCGGTGCTCAGGTGACAGTCTCAGGTACATGGTGGGATTCTTCAGGTGTCCTGTGAGGGGACAGGAGTTAGATATGATGATCCTGATGGCTCCTTTCCAATTCAGCATAGTCTGTGATTCTATGGTTCTATGTTTAGCCTGAAGAAAAGGAGGTTCAGGGGGAACCTTATCACTCTATAACCCCCTGAAAGGAGATTGTGACCACATGGGGTTTGATCTCTTCTCCCAGGCAACCAATGACAGGATAAGAGGCAATGGCTGCAAGCTGTGCCAGGGAAGGTTCAGGTTTGACATCAGGGGTAATTTCTTCACAGAAAGGTTGGATAATCATTGGAATGGTTCAGGGAATTGGTGGAGTCAACACTCCTAGAAGTGTTCAAGGAACTATTGGATGTGGCACTTAGTGCTATGGTTTAGTTGACAAGGTGATGTTCCATCAAAGGTTGGACTCAATGACCATAGAGGTCTTTTCCAACCTTGATTCTGTGAGGCTATGATTCTATGATTGCTGATTTGGTACTGTGATGACAGCAGGGACATCTGTCTTTTAAAAGCACGGTTATCTAAGATGGGTACCATTCCAGTGCTGTGTAAGGCTAAAATTGACATGGTATTTTCCTCTGAGAAGGTCTCGATCATTGTCCTAACAAGAGGTTCTTAGTGAATCCTGAACCTTAGCAGGTAACCCATAGCCAAACCTATGTACTAAGTATCCATCTCTTGGCTAAAGTCTCCTTGCAGTTTTCAGTTAAAATTATCTTTCAGCCTTGTTCATATTCAGAACTCAGAGTATGAGTCAGGTGTTATGCTGAAGTTAACTTCTGAACTGTTTAACAGTGTCATAGAATTAATATAGAATATCTGTTAGGATTTAAAATATGCCCTTTCAAAGGAGATCATAATGATAATAGACATCCCGTGTAGACCAGGAAACCTATAGCAATGTTTCCTGGCTGTCATGTGTGCACCCAGAAAAATGCTTAGTTCCCTTTATGACAGCAATCAAACATTCTGATTCTAGTCATAGTAAAACAAAAAACGGTGTAGAAATCTAAGGTACTAATAAGCAATAAATACTGAGTCTATCAAGGATTACAATATAATTGAGGAAGATATAAATGCATCTTTTAAACACTGAGATACAATATCTGCTAAGTTAATAAAAAATAAAGTCATGTTGACTTCAGTGTGCATGAGATCAGACTGTGAATATTTGATCAATGAGTCCTCAATGGTAGAAAATGTTATAGATATAAGAGTCAAGTGAGGCATTGATCAGGTGGTCTCCCTGAAAGCTTGCTGACACCTCTGAGACTCCAACATTTCCAGCAGACCTATTGTGATTTACAGATTGGACAATATTTCTTCTTTTCTCTAGGTTTGCATTTGTCATGTGCTTGCCCATGAAAGTTTTTCTCTTATTTGAAAGGTTAAGAATCTTCTCCTTCAAGATATTCCCAGACCTTTTCTTATCCTGATAAGATTATTGGATAAGAATATTTCATAAGGACAGAGAGAGTGCTATGACCAGTTATTGTGACATTATGAATAATACAGACAAAACAGTATTTATTCTGCATTTCATGCATAGACTCTAAATATTACTCCTGCGATAATTCTTGCAAACATGTCTCTACTCAGTCCTTTCTTATATGATTTTCAAGGAGAGGCAGAAGGCTAAAATGTCTTTTGTAAGTTATATCTGGTGTGTGTAGACACAATAAAGAAGTATCTCTAATCATGTCTTATGTGTCAAGAAGGAATTTGATCCAGGAAAATGTTTCTAACAAAATAATTTTATCTATTAAAATATGTCTTCGAAGTCAATAATTTTTTTTCTTCATCATTGATAGTTGAAATTATTCTAATTCGCTGTACTCACTTGTACATCAATTTAGTAAAAGGGTATATTGGTTCCTGTCCTGCCCGGCCTTTTATTGAAGTAAAATTAAACAATTTCAGGATTCAATTATTAATACCTTCCATCTATAAACCATGTCTTCATCTATAAACCATATTGACATTCAGTCTAGACATCTCAAGAGGGGATTCACTTCATGAATATCAATAAACAGGTTGTAAGGAGACTGGGAATATTAAATTATTTCAAAGTGTTTGACAGTTGACAATGTTAATACAATAATTAAAAGCTCGCACCCCTAAAAAAAAAAAAAGCTGCTCAGCATTTCCATGTACAAAGCTGCAAAGTCCTTAGAAGGTGAAAATCAGCACTGCTGTGCTGTTCACAAATAAGGAAATCTTTTTGCCCCAAAGGTGGCTTCAAAACCTGCCTTAACCTCAATTTATGACCGGTTTGGCGTCAACTGTTTAGCCAGAAGGTAGTAAAAATCATTCAAAATGCAAATCCTAGCCTGCATTAGACCACTGATTTGAAAAGGAAGCAGAAAATAGCCAAAACATGGCAGACCTGGCTCCCCCTGAGATACAGTTTGCAAAGCATTGAGTTGGAGATAAAATGGTAAAAAATCCACAGTAGATTCTTTCTGCCTCCCTCAGTGCAGCTTTGGTAAATCTTCCCTGGGTAGGAATCCATCAACTCAGAAAAATCTGATGATGAAAGACAGCAGATTTCTGTCAGGCATTTTTCTTGGCAATGACCTTCCATGAGAAAATAGAACAATTGACCACTGGTACACAAATCATATCAGTAGCTTCTTCAAAACTGCATCTTGAAATAGCTGATATCAACACTCGATGTATGTGAAAATAAGGAAAGCAAAAACAAAAACAAACAAACAACAACAAAAAGGCAGCATTTATGATTCTCAAAATAAAAAGTGAATGCAGTAAATATAATACAGCCCTGTTGGTTAGTATAGCACCATGCTTTAGTTTATTTTACTCAGGCACCGCTAGCTTAACATGTACACAGACTTGCTTGTGTAATGGACTGCTGAGTTGACCATTCAGTGATTCCTTTCCCCTACTGCTTGGATTGGAGGCAGGCTAATTATTTGGTTGTCATTTTCAGAGAGGAATTGGGCAATGTGCTGGTTTTTGCTGGGATAGAGTTAATTTTTTCTATAGCAGCTGGTATGGGACTGTGTTTTGGAAACACTGTTGATAACACAGGGATAATTAACCATTGCTGAGAAGTGATCACACAGAGCCTTTTCTTATCATCATCATCACTTTTCCCAGCAAGGAGTCTGGAGGTGCGCAAGGACTTGGGAGGAGAGACACCCAGAACAGTTGGCCCCAAGTGACAAAAGGGATATATACACAAGAGTGTGTTGATCTGCTGGAGAGCAGGAAGGATCTGCAGAGGGCTCTGAACAGGCAGAGAGGATGGGCTGAGGCCAGAGGTATGAAGTTCAACAAGGTGAAGTGCTGGGTAATGCACTTGGCTCACAAGAGCCCCAGGCAGCACTACAGGCTCAGGCAGAGTGTCTGGAAAAACTCCCAGAGAAAAAGGACCTGGAGCTGCTGGTCAATAGTGGCTGAACATGAACCAGTGGGTGCCCAGGTGGCCAAGAGGGCCAATGGCACTTGGCTTGTATCAGAAAAAAATGTGGTCAGTAGGACCAGGGCAGGGATTGTCCCCCAGTACGCAGCAGTGGGTGGGTGCACATTGAATTAGGGTACAGTTCTAGGTCCCTCATTACAAGAAAGACCCTGAGGGCTGGAGCAAGTCCAAAGAAGGGCAACAGAGCTGGGGAAGGGCCCGGAGCACAAGTCTGATGAGGAGCAGCTGAGGGAGCTGGGGGTGTTTACCCTGGAGAAAGAGATATTCAGGGGGGACCCTATCACTCTCTACAACCACTTGAAAGGAGGCTGTAGCCATGTGGGCATTGGTCCCTTCTCCCAAATAAAAAGCAAAAGGACAAGAGGAAAGGGCTTCAAGTTGTACATGGGAAGGCATGGATTAGATACTAGGAACAATTTCCTCATGGAGAGGTTTACCAAGCACTGGAACAGACTGTCCAGGGAAGTGGGGGTCACCATCCCTACAGCTAAAAGACATGTAGATGTGGCACTTGGGACAGGGTATAGTGGTGGATTAACTGATGGACTCAAGGATCTTATTTTCCAACTGAAACTATTTTATGATTCTATGTTTCTATGATATTCCATACCATATGGCATAATGCTCAGCATAAAAATCTGGAGGAAGAGGAGGAAGAAGAAAGATGTTTGGAGTGATGATGTTTGTCTTTTCAAGTCACCATTATGCACGATGGGGCCCTGGAGACAACAAAACACCTGCCCATGGGAAATAGTGAATTAATTCCCTGTTTTGCTTTGCTTGAATACACAACTTTTGCTTTATTTATTAAAACATCCTTATCTCAACACATGAGTTTTCTCACTTTCTCACATTTCTGATTCTCTCTCCAGTCCCTCCAGGGTAAGGCAGTGAGAGAGCAGCTGTGTGGAGCTTACTTGCTGGCTAGGATTAAACCACAGCAGGCAATTACATGTATAGCGTGGATTCAGAATGACTATTGTTATACTAAATAAATCTCGGAAGAAATACTCAGATTTAGATATAGGTTGAGGTGTTCCTCACATCAGTGGAATTAAAAGATGGTGAGATTTAATTTAAGTGAACTGAGAGCTTTTCAGTCCTTACTGCTGTAACATAAACTTTCCATTGTACATGTTAATTAAAACTGGCTCAAAGTTTTACCTTTTGGAACAAAACTAACAAGTACTGAACACAATACCATGTGTGCTTATTTTGCGTGTAACCCACGTCTCCTACAGAAGATCACTGATAATTTCAGCTGTAATCTGTGGGTGCACAAAAATTTACTGGGTTGTATGCCTAAACTGATGAGCCTTTAAAAATACTCGGAAATAGCCTGCAGTGTGAACTCGGCTTCATGAGGCAGGCAGCTCAAACCCAGGTCAAAAGGTGTGCTCAGGCTCACCTGAGCTGTGCAGTCAGTGCAATCTAGGCTCACACTGCTCCCTCTTCACCCTCCCACTGGCCACCCACCACTGCCCTGCTGATGTTTCCCTCGTTATCCTCCTTTTCTTCCACACTTCCACCTCCCCATCAGCAACTTCAGGACTGCCAATACAAAGCCCAACCCAACTGACAGCAGTTTGGGCTCTGCCCAGACCCCTGTTGATAAACTTACTGTATCCTGCAAATGCAGATGTCTCTCTGATCCAGCCAAGAAGTTGTACTCTTTCAAGAGTAAAACCCTGACAGGCAGTTCCTAGAAGGAACAGCAGGGGAGTAGTCCTGGGATGTTGGTGGTACCCCTAGATCTTGCCTGGGGTGCTGCCCTCTCCTGCCCCCTTCCATAGGAATGAGATGCCAAGGATGGACACTGAAGTTGTTTGTAAATGAAGGACTCTATCACTCTCCAGCAAAACTCTTCAGGAAATTGATTCAGATTTCAGTTGTATCAGGAGTGATTTTGAAGAATTTATTGGTCCTTTCTGGTTGAAACATGCTAATTACTGTTCTGACATCTGTCTTCACTGAAGACAAATTGTTTTTCATTGTGAGGGAAATGCTGCCCTCCAGCTATCAGGGCAAGTTATTTGTAATCCTGACCAAATTTATGCTTTAACAAATGTACTTTATTAAAAAATAAAAGATATCAGGAAGAATAATGAACAATCAACCAGGATTAAAAATTATTTTCATTAAAATCTTTAGGGTGTGGTATTGGCTTTTGAGGTGGCTGCAAGACACTATCTCTGAATACTCTGGTTTTCCACTAGACAGTGAATGTAAATGACTCAAAAGTTCCATTGTATAAGAGGCATAAAATGTTTTTAAGATAATATTACAGTAGGTTGGACAGGACTGGCTTCCATTTTATTCTGGCTGGGGCTGTTTCTCATTCTGGTTTTATCAGAATTTAGGTGAAATAAGTATATTTTCCTTTAAGGAACAGTATCCAGTGGAGCATTGACAAAACATACGTGTGTGTGTTTCTTGCAAATAAGTCTGCATCTGCACATTTATTTAATAACATGATTGACTAAAAAATACCCCTTTGCTTGGTGCTGGTAAATGTAGGTAGAGGGCATAGATGACGCTGAGCAAGGTCACAGGCTACTAAAATGCAGAACTGTATCAGGAACACATGTAGAGTGCTTCCTGGTTCCTTACTAGTACTCCTACACCACTTCCCTTTCCTTTTGCAAGTGTTCATTGAATTAAGCATGGAAAAACATGTCCTGGTAGGTATTTTGATGATTTAGGAACTTTTAGTACCATGCTATAATTTTTTAGCCATGTTTTTCCTATTTTGCCTTTCCATGTAAGACAAGAAGTTTAAGAATAATTTGCACACTTAAATCCTTTCCCCTCTGATTTACATTTCCCCTTAAACAAGGCTGATAAATCAGTTTGCAACCAATAGTCAGAGTTGGTATCTTCTGCCATCAGGCTTTCATGTAACTCTCCCACGCTAACAAAACCAATATGTCAAGGTGCCTGTCACTCCTCTTGGCTGCTGTAGTGTATTGACAGCACCCAAATGTCTCTTTGGATTTGATGGCTGGCACACATGGTGTTGGTGAAGGACTTTGCTCAGGATCATGGGGCTGTTCAAAAGTCTTTTTAGGAGCCTTTTACAATTCTCTCCTTTTGCAGTGTAGAGAAAATCCTTATACAGTGTAGATCAAGACACCTCAGGTGAGTAAAAAACGATCAGCTGACCTCAGATTTGGATCTGAACTGTGGTGTTTATAAGTTTTTTTAGAAGGAGGAAGGGATGATGCTCAGTGGGGTTGAAGGTGGTGATGTTCCCAGGTACTGTGCTGTTGGAATTGAGCAGAGGAGTATTACACTCTTTACCACTCCTTCCTAGGACACAGAGCTCTTCTATGTGCCTCTAATATCTTGAAGGACATTGCTGAAACATCAAAAGATTATTTCTTCCTTTATTTCTGGTAACTTCATACCAACAGATAAAGCCCCAAACAGGCAGAAATTCCCTGTTAATTTATATATCTCATACTCCCTGATTTGCCATATTTGCTTTGAATAGTACACAAGATGAATACATATAACTTAGGTATTAGTGATCCAAAATCTTATTGTGATTAACAAGTACCTGGTTGCTTCCTATAAAAGACACCTCTGGAACCAGTATGGGATGATACCAGAGAGAACACATAATTTTTGGCATGTTAATGTCCCTATTAAACAAAAAACTAGCACCTAATACCTTGAAATTAGGAATTAGACAGTAAGGGAAGTACATTACTTCAGTATTAAGTAGAATTTTTTAAAAATGTTTTAATTCCCAATGCATTTCAGAAAACTCTGAGTTGTATCCTAATCCCAGCTCCACAGGTACCAGCTGGACTAGCAGATTTGGTATGTAACTAAATTTTTTTGGAACCCATAAACTTTCCAAGATATTTTTGATTGCTCAAAGGAGGAAGAGCAGTAATTGGGAGAAAGAATGCTGGCTCATATTTTCTGAAGGCTTATATTTTCTGGAGGTAAGTGTTTTCTGTCTGTCTCACCAAATCAGTATCCCTTTTTTTGTTTGTCTGTCTGTTCAAACACCCTGCCTTGGTTGGGAACAAGACAGTCAATTAGGGACATAGATAATCACTAGGGATTAGACCCGCTTGTAATTGGGAATGTTAGTTTGACAGGAAACACCTTCTTTAGGGAAGAAAGAAAAAAAAAATTAAGAAAGACAGAGCTGTGCTGAGCTTCCCAGTGCCTGGAGCAGAATATGTCAGTGTCTCAGTTCCAAGGGTGGGGAAGTCCGTAAATCAGAGGGATTGCTGCTTTCTGTGGGAGTACTGAACCTGTGCTTTGGTGACGCATGTGAGAATTAAAGATTCCCAGAAGACTTGAGACTGTTTTCAAAAGGTGCAGAGCCTAATTACTGGAGGGATTGTTCATTATCAACACTAAAAGGCTCTGTGTGGATCTTTCTGTGAGCTATGATCTGAATATTAAGTGTCAGACACCCTGAATATCAGACTGCCAGACCTTCTGGGCAAAACCAGCTGCTTTTTAAGCAAGATGTCTCATTGGAGGCAGATTCTGCTTTGCAGTTTACACTTACAGTGAGGTGCATGCTACCAACTGAACTTTCACACCATTCATGTGAGTGCAATGTGGTGCATTTTCACTCCAGGGTTCATCTCTGGCAGAAGCTGCTGGGCAGAAGGGTAGGGTGAGCATTTATAAGCCATAGTCTGGAAGACTAAGTTACCTCACACTTTTTGTACATTAAGAGCATCTACACAGAGTGTAAATGAATTGTAACTGATGTGGCAAATCCCAACTCCAAAGTGCTGCACCAACTCTGCATGACCTCTTAATGAAGACAGGTCTGCAATGATGTATTTTCACAAAGGCTTGAGCTCAAGTGATGCAAACTGTGCTGCTCTGCTATAGTTCATGAGCATTTGGAAACAAAAGAGTGGGCAGAAGGCCCAAAATACCTGAAGTGCAGTGAGCCTCTCATTTAAAGAGAATTTAAACTCTACTCTTTATTTTTTCTGCCCATGAAGCCCAATGGAGCCAAAGGCACAGCTCAGTGCCTCCTCTCCTGGGCAGCACTGGGCAGAGCATTGCCAGAAGGTTGAGGGAGATGACCTTGTCCCTCTGCTCTGCCCTGGTGAGGCACATCTGGGCACCATGTGCAGAGCTTGGCCACTCACAAAAAAAAAGAGATATGGATAATTAGAGATCAAAAAGATGAATAATAGAATCAGAATCATAGAATACGTCAAATTGGAAGGGACTCATGAGAATCATCAAGTCCAGCTCCCTGCTCCTTGCAGGACTACTTTAACCTTAACCAGATGACTGGAAACATCACTCCTTGAACTCTGGCAGGTTTGGTGCCCTGACCACTTCCCTGGTGAAGCTGTTCCAGTGATCCTCTCATCTAAGAACCTTTTCCCAATGTCCCATATGAACTTCCTCTGATGCAGCTTTATACTATTTCCTTAAGCCTTTCCACAGGTCACCAAAAAGAGAACAGTTGATCATTCTCCTCTGGCCCCCTTGAGGAAGGTTAGACTGTGACAAGGGAACCCCTCAGCCCTCTCTTTTCCAAGATGAACAAGCCAAGTGACTCCAGCTGCTCCTTGTAAGTCTCACACTTGACACCTTTTACCAGCTAGGACATCCTTCTCAGGACACACTAGGATGAACAAGTTGAGAGTCAGCTGTGAGTTTACCATTCCTTCAGCCATGGTTTTACGTTTTAGGTGTATCAGGGCCATCACTGGTGCTAAATGCAGAGGTGGAGCAGGGAATAAATGTCTCCATTTGTCCACATACCTATTTTTGAGGTGACTGACCTCATCAAGTTGTGGAGCAATGTCTTCACTGTCCTTCTTTTGCTGCTAGTGTATTTTAAAAAGTGACTCTTTTGATGTCCTTCACAGCTATGCCTGTCTTGAGCTCTAACTGACCTTTGTCCGCATGGATTTTCTCCCTACAGGGGTGAATGGCATCCCTGTAGTCTCCCTGAGTCACCTGTACATGCTCCCAGTGTCCATATACTTCTTTTCCTATTTAAGTTCTAGAAGACCCCTGCTCATCCAAGCTGGCCTTCTGTACAGCTTGAGGCATCACTCACACAAAGGGAAATTGAGAGAGCTGTGACAGTTCAGCCTGGAGAGGAGAAGGCTCCAGTGGAATCTTTTCTGTGTGGATAAACAGTTGATGGGAGGGAACGAAGACAAGGAAGCAAGAGTCTTCTCACCGATGTCCATTGACAGGAGAAAAAGCTATGGACACAAACTAAAAAAATAGGAAATCGTGTTTAAAATAAGAAAAACAGATTTCACAGTGAGCATACTCAAACACTGGTACAGGTTGTCCAGAGAGATTGCAGTCTCTGTCCTTGGAGATATTTAAACCCAATAGGACATGGTCCTGGAAAAACAACTTCCTGCTTGAGAAGAGGGGTTAGACCAGAATACCCCCAGAGGTCCCTGATAACCTCAGCCATTGATTTTGCAGTTGTGTATCATGATTGAAAGGAAGCTCTGCATCTCCTGTTCCCAGATGTCAAGGGCTGGTTTCCTCCTGATTTTTCTCATCTTTTGCTACCACAGGCCCTATCAACGTTGTGTTTTCACAGTGTCACTACCACAATCACATCTCAGGTACTGCTATCAGGTGTGCTGATGTGCCCTGTCTTTCTCTGTCCTGCCAGCTCACTGGACTCTTAAGCCCTTTTCACGTTCCTACAGGGTCTCAGAAGCTGACTGGAATGAAAACAGTGGCCCAGCCCCAGCCTGCTCTTATAATCCTGTGCTTTATCTTAACTGAACCTAAAAGACTCATGGTAATAACAAAAGGAGGAGCAGGTACTACTTTCCCCCCATTCTCTATGATGAGGGGGAGAGACATAATTTTCCCCAAAGATAAATGAGATGTGCATTGCGCTGATGCAATGCTGAAACTATCATCTTTCCTTGTGCTGGAGGTGCAGGATGTGATGATAAGAGTGTTTAACCTCCAGAGCTAAAAAATGTGCATCTCTGCAGGTGATAATGCCTGCGTGCCTGTTTGGTCATACAACTAGTTTCTTCTTGCTTCCTGGAGAGCTGTGACTAAGAGCTGTGAGGAGAGAGAAATAGTGGATCTCTGGGGGAGAAAGGCACTACCACTGAGTGGGTGGCAGGAGCCAAACCTAACCAAAGGAAGAACATGGCAAGTTAGAGAACAACAGCCACAGAGAGCGTTGCAGGTGATCAAGACAGCAGAGGAGACCATCCTGTTGATTTCAAGAATATGTCAGCAAGGGTCATGCACTTCCTCTGAGGCTGATACTGGAGTTGAGTCAAGGGATTATGCCAACAGTAGCCCATTGGTCAGAATCCTTGTGCAAAAGGACTCAGCCAGGTCCAACAGCACAGAAGTATATATTTCATTCACTCTGATTCTGTTAGCTGTGTGCAATGCTGGAAGTGTCTTCATTTCTGCTCTGGTCCCATAACTGCCTAGCAAACAATGAGTACAAGAGGTGCAGACACAAAACAGGCTCTTGCAAGAGCTGTCCAAAAGGTACCCCGAGCAGGGATCATGACTGTTCAAACCCCCACACAGCCTGGAACATGCACCAGCGTCTGTGGCTTGTGCTGGCTCTACAAACCTGAGTTTTCAATAAAAGATTCTTGGGGAGTGCTGATGGCAGGAGGAAAGTTCTAGGGCGGGATTACTTTTCTTGCTTTCTTCACTTTGATTCAAAGCATTTGGCATGAAACACAGTGAATCACTAAACTTGTTGCTGTGTATGAATTACACTGACATGATTATGCCTGATGGTTCTTGGTGCTATTTTTCCTTTGTAAAAAGTCTCCTCCCCATATCACATACAAAGAGACTCAAATCCATGGTGCACCAAATGTGATGAAAATGTGGATTGGAAAACAGTGCCTTAACAAGAAGGAAGAAAGAGTTTGTTCAGCAGTGGAGTCTGTTCCCTCAGGACAACCTTGTGTTGCAACACAGGTTTATCTCTTGCTCCAGATGCTTCTCAGCACAAAACACAACATGTCCTTAGTGTGCCCAGCATTTGCTTAGCTGGGCGCAAACTATTCCAAAGGTGTAGTTAAAATCTGAGGAAGAGGAAATATGGTTTAAAGCCTGAAGCCAGAAGACTTGAAGTTCAGATTCTTTGGTGTTACAAAGAAAGGGGAATTCTTGGTGGGAACAATCTACAAGTTTCCATAAAACAGGATAATTTCCTCTTGAAACCTCAGTAATTCAATTCCTGTCTAGTAAAATCTAAACATTTCTAGTAAGATTTCCCTGATTAAAATGTTTTTAATAAATTGTTTAACCTAAATCAGAATGTTTCATTTTAAAAAAACAAATATTTTATTTTGTTTTAGTGCAATAAACCATTATCCTTCATTTCTCTATTAGCATACTGATTTATATGAGGTCTAATCTAGGTCCTCCTTCAGTCCTATGGCTTGGGCTCCCAGGAACAACCTATTTCCCACAACAGGCTGTGGATTTCATGTGGCTTATTGGTGGTTACTCAGATTTCAAAGAATGAAAAATTAAGATTTCCAAGTACAAGGTTCTTCAAGGCATTTTGCCACTGTGGGAAAAAGATAGTGATGAATATAATAGTTTAAAAAATAAAGCATTTAATGTTCATTAAGTAAAAAGAAGACATTTTATGAACATTAAAATATTTAATCTAAACCAAAATATCTCAACAGAAAAGCTGAGGTTGCCAGCAGAAATTCTATAAAGTTATAGCCACAAACACTTTGTAGATTTCAAAGTTCTGCTCTGATTAGAGACAAAACAAATTGGAAACTCATGACTGGTCCAGTGTGCAGTTGCTCCTTGTCCTGTTTGCTGATTTAAATACTGGTTCAATCAAAGATCATTGGGAACTTATGAAGTAGAATAATTGCAAAACATACATGTCTAGAATAAGATGCATTTAAATTTGATATATTTTCAATGAATTTATAGTCTATAAATCAATCTACTAATGAGATAATTAATTTCTTTTAAAATATTTGGCTGAAAAAGATATATTTTAACCTATCTATAAGAACATGGAGTATTCTGAGTTGGAAGAGACCCACAAGGATCGAGTCCAACTCTTAAGTGAATGGCTCATTTGAGGATCAAACCCACAACCTTGGAATTATTAACAACATGCTCTATCCAATCTATCCTTACAGTCCAAAAACCTTCTAGATATTTTTTTCAGGAGTAAAACCACTTGCCTTCTCAAAGTTTTCCACTTACTCTTAAATGGCTTTTCCCAATCACTTTACTGGAGACACAATGGCCTCCTTTGCTAAACTCTACTGTCTGCCACATTTACAAATAATTTTAATTTGGACAGGGTATAGTTATACTAACAGACACAATTTTGGTTTTGCCTGTATAAACAAGATCAAAATAATTTCATAACTCATTAAGGAAGCATATGACAGTTTTAAACAATTGCAATTGTAGAGTAGTTCCTTTGGTCATGATGTTAAGTGATCTGGCCTGCCACACACAAGAAAGAAAGAACATCTGAAGAGGGTGCATTGTAATTTGAATTGTAATTATGGTATAGGCAAAGCCAAGAGGAGCAGAGCAGGAGCGGTGTTTGTCTGGTTATGGGGTGCCATCCACCACAGAGGAAATTCTAAGTGAGGCTAAGGTGAACTTAGGACGCCTTCAAGTATCCATTTTGCATGTTGCTACTTGCTCTTTGTTGTATGAGAACACTCAGTACCCAACTCCGGGTGCTCTTTGTGTGAGTGAACACACCCATTGCACCAAAAAACCATCCTGAATAGAAAGAACATAAAATTATCTTTTCAAGACATTCAAGAAGTCATCATCATGCCCTATTGAATTAGAAAATCACCTTGTAAGAGTACCAGAATAGTAAATCTAATAGAAAATATCTTAAGACCTTTGGTGAATTATGAAATTCGGGCTCAGCTATTTCTAGCATGTGATGTTTTGTTAGACCAAGAGAAAATTCATATCAGAGGAGCACACACTTTTAGAAAAACAAGAACAAATCCTTTAGAAATCTGAAATGTCCTCATTCTTGTTGTAGGTCAAGGTCTATCTAACATTAAAAGCATAGGCTGACAAGATTGGCACCATCAGTGCAGAAACGTTGGAGGAACAACTTGAGAAAACAGCAGAAGGGACAAGAAAATTGAGTCCCAGTTCATTTTCTATCTCATTTACTGTATGAATGCATTATGATGAAAGCTCACTCATTCTGTCCAAGAAATAGGTATATCCTATATGGACAATTAACCAGGCTGCCTGTTACCTGCTAAAAATCAAGTAAACTTGGGGAAGAATATGTTAACTTTCAAGAAGAATGTGCTACCTTTGAAGAGGTGTTTTCTTTACATGTATATGTACATATGTGCTGGTTGTCATCAGACTTACTCTTTCCAGTACACTAGTTGGCTTCATTATAGAGTTCTTGATAGTATATTGTGATTAAGATGAAGGATCCACAAGTGGTTCACCAGCAGGGTTATCGAATACTAAATTATGAAGGACATAGTGTTAAATCTATCAAAAGATAAAGGAGTAAAAATATCCTTTCATTATAAATTAAAAATGATATGTTAAACATTAGAACTGCCTAGAAAAGCAAATCAGGCATTCTGGGAAGCATATTAAATAGATTTAACCCACTTTTATGCTGTCCTGAAACATGGCAACTCATCGCATGTTTTTTTGCTTGGTGGGGAGTCAGGATAACAAATGTAAATGGGGAAAATGATACATTTGCTGTAGAACTGAGTGATAGATTTTTTAAATGAGGTTTGGAGCTGATAATGTTATATAAACTAGGTAATATTTAATTTAATTTTAATATTTAATTTTTATATAATTATTACATTTTAATTTCCAGCAATGGATACTGATAACAGAGTGTAGGTGTCCTATCAGCATCAGCTAGGATTTCAAAGCAAGATAAAACGGTTATACCTCTCACTCTGCAAATACTCACACACAGGATGAAGCCCAGTCTTATTAATGCCAGGGAAATTCTCACACTGGATTGATAATCAGTAAGATCTTCATGAAAGAGATATAATTTCATGCAATCTCATCTGGAAAAGCAAAGATTGTAGGTACATCTTTCAGAGAAATTATCTGAAATGTGTGATCACAGTGGAAAATGCTCCTAAAAGCAATTATTTTTTGTTGACGTAATTACTAATTACTGTTTTCAAGTGCTATAGGAGATCCAAAGGTTGGAGAGTTTAGAGAGATTCAGCTCTGAAAGATTAACCCTTACTTAACAGTAGGAATAACAATGTTACATAGGTTTTATTCAAGAGGTTTTGGTCTGTGAGAGTTAATATATATGTGGTGTTATGAAAAACATATCACACAATACAACAGGATAAGCTTTGGACAGTTTGTATCCAAAACCAAATGTTATCTCTGGGTAGGAAATTTCCTGTCACGGTATTTTTCACTATCTATTTCAGTGTAATAAGAGTTGTATGAACAAAAACAATCACATATTTTAAAAAATATGTTATTATAGCTTCACCCACGCACATAATTAGACCTCACTTTATAGAGATAGACAATTTGGCTACTCCAAACAGATTGTGCTTTTCCCAAGGGAAAAGAAGTTTCTATAGATTTATATAATTGTTTCTAAATTAACCCAGTCATTTTGAAGCCTATAGCATTAAGATTTTCAGGATAAGTTGTTTTAACTCCAGGTTGCCAGTATATTTCTAGGGGTACAAATAGTGTAGAGTGCTTAATAAAAATTAAAAAAACCCCTGGTTTTCTAACTAATATGTAACATTTATGACAGATCTATTTCCAGACCACCTTACAGTGCGATTTCTCTTGGTGTTGGAAAAATTACATCCTAACATCCACCTCTTTTAAACAGATTTGAAAAGGGCCCAAGAAAATTTTTGAAATTCAGAGCTTTGAAGAGGCCTCTTCCACACCAAAATTTCTGAGGATTAACCAGATACATACATTGAGTTGTATTAGTGGTGGCTTATACATAAAAAGACCAATAAAATTTTAAATTTACGTAAGTTTATGGAAGTTCAGACCTTGCCCAAGTGGCCTGTTTCAGACATCAAATTCACCATTACACTTATGCCTTATCAAAATAAGATCTCATTAGAGTTTAAATCATGACAGTTCACACTGGAAATCCATTGGCAACAAGCAGACTGGACTGTCTTAACAAGCAAACAAACCAAAGAAAATAAGAGAAGAAATTCAATTTTGTAAAAAAAAAGGGGATTTTTTTCTTTGCAGAAAGGTGGGTTTTCAACTAAAAGTTTTAACAAAGAAAACAAAAGCAAAGTATTTTTCATGTGGAAGTGGACTCTCACGGATGTTCTTTTTAACCTTTCTTTCTAGAGTAAAAAAAAAACACAAGAAAGCTCATCCATATCAGCTTCACAGAAACAGAAGCTTTAGTGTGGGCTTCTACAACCTCAATACTAATGGGTTACAGAGGTAAAAAACTTTTATTTAAACAGGACACTAAATGTGTATGAAGTGTGGGAGCAAATGAAGGGTATTATGGGACAAGGAGAACTAAAATAACTAACGAGCAATTTTACTAATCTTTTCAGTACCAGAACTTTATAAGGATCCTAACAAATATATTTAGAAATCAACCATCAGCCTCTAAAAATAACATCAAAGGATATTTTAATAATATCTTGCATTCCAAACATATATCCTCTTTGGCTAACAGGGTTTCTAAGAGAGAGGAGACTTGTAAAAGCAAGAATAAAAATTAAATTGCATAAAGAACTTAAGCCACCAGCAGACCCACTCCCCAGGCTTGGCAATTAGTACAAAGGGCTGCAGAGGTATCACTTGTAGCCCTGAGTGGGAGAGTGACTCTGGCTTGTGCTAAGGGCACTCAGGACTTTGGTTCATGCTTGGCTGAAATTGGAGGGTTTTTAATATTTCTGAACAAAAATCTGTTCACACTAGTGGCTAACACATTATGCAGAGATGCTCTGTTCTTGCATTTTCATTTTTGGGGGAAAGGTGAAGGATTAAATCTCTGCAGAAGATACTGTAACTAATTCTCATACATAATTGCATGCGCATAGAGTGAATGAGAATCCTGCTTGCAGAGCAGAAATTGAATTGAGGGGGCCACATAATAAAATTACATGTGATTATTGCAATCTTGAGTATTTAATTATAATTTTTAACCCATGGGCTCTCAGACTCCCCCAGTGGAGCTATAATCAAACTGTGTCCATATTGGGAGCAAAAATCCAGTGTTCATAACAACAACAAAAAAATGATGGCAGTAGATGGCAGTGGTTTTTACAAGAAATGCCAACATGAAAATGCTTGAGGCTGCTATGGCAAGAGATAAATACCTTGCAAAATCAGGGTGAATAAATGCTTTAACTATGTTTTTGGTACAAGATATGCCACTTTGTCACACTCTGTTTAAATCTTGTTCTGCCGCTGTTCAGATTGCAGGGTTGTCAGACCTGCAGTCCGATACCAAAGTCTTAGACAGGCAACCTTGTCTGGTTTTGGGTGCAGGTGGTAGGGCTCAGATTCTCTGGAAATTCTGGGGTGTGGAGCCCATCTGCTATTTCAGCCTCCAGGCTGATACCATACAGACTCTGAATATGGAAGCAGGAGAAAAGATCAGCCATTTTTTCCAGTCTCCCTAAAAAATGGGAAACAGGTGAATGTTCTTCTAGAAAGAATAGCATCTGCAAGGGAAAAGGAAGCTAGACTTACACTGGGAAAGTTACAAAGGAAGAAATAACCTCAGGCAAGTGCTAGGAAGACAGAGGGGAAACAAAGCAGAGACATGGGATAAACAGGAAATCCAGTGCCATCACTTCTCAGTTCTGGTACATTTTGGGGGGACTCGAGGGAAGGGAAAGTAAAAATCACTGCATATCTTTGAAATTTTCTGGTAGAAAAGCTCTTGTGTTATGGAGCTACTGTTTGTCTTCTACAGCTTCTCCTTTCCAGCTATTTTTCTGCTCTGTGTAGGATACGATGATGCACAAAGCATACTTTCAGCACCAAATTGGGAGGTTGCCAATCACACAGCGAAGTCTTCACCCGCAGCAGCACAGACTTTTTGGAACCCCTTTGCTTTATTCTTAAAACCACAAGAACAGCCAACACAAGTCAGCCCAAGGGGTTTCCTGAACTCTTCTCCTGGCACTTTCTCAGAAAGAATACAAAAAGCATATCCAGAAATTCTTCCCTACACGTATTCCAGAATCCAGTAATCTGCAGCTCAGACACCTGTTGAAGCAGTGCTGATGCCTCTGTGTAACTGCCCTTGTTGGATTTTCCAGCTAAGAATTCTCCACAATTTACATGAACCCTCTTTTTCTGCACACCGTCTCTTTCTCAGTGGAGAGCACAATATTGTTCAAAATCTGCCACATAACATGGCATGTATCCAGAGGATAAAACCAGCTTTACTTCCATCCTTGAGGCTGATCAAATTACAATAATTTTCCACCTTCTAGACTCTACACACTGTTTTAGTCACCTAAAGCAGACAATGTATTCACTCCATGAAGAGAAACTTCAAGTAGATCATGTGAGGTAATCTCAATAGAAAAATCTTCGATAAAAATAATAGTCTAAACAAAGAAACCACACTCCTTCCACAAAGAGGTTCTAATGAATATTTTTGCAAAAACATTTATTATTTCTAAATTACCACATGTTGTCTTATGAAAGTAGGATTGTGAAAAAGAAAAAAAAATATCAGTTTAACATGTGAACACATTCAGTCCATAAAGACATAGGAACTTAAACAGAGGTACGATTGTTTCCTACACCAAGGATATTTATGCTGGCAGTAATCTTCCTAGGTATCTGAAAGTTAGGATGTTTTACTGTCTGTCTTCTTTACGTACATCACTTAACCCATAAAAATTGTGTTTGCTCTCTTCTTTAAAATGTACACTTGATTTCCTTCCCCTCCTTTCATTAGACAAGAAGAAAGTACTAGTTGGGGAAGTCTTTTTACTTAAAGTACACAAAGGCCTTTCCTGATCAATATTTCTATTGACATTTCTACAGTCATTAACATTTTGTGTTTGTTGTTCTCATAGCCTTCATTTGTTTGTATGTGAAAGAAAGCATGTTTTCTCCCTAAGACTGTTAAGTTTGTGCAGTGTGTGCTATAGTCTGGTACCAACTGCATTCAAACCAGACTGTGACCTTAGATGACCACCAGATAAAATGTAATCATCTGTGTTGTGTATGTTTTCATTCTAAAAACATGGTAGCCAAAATATTTACTAGAAAGTAAAGGGACCATTTCAGTAGATGGAGATAGTCTAAGTATTTTAAAGCAGGGGGAAATGCACATATTGGAAAAGAATAAATTATTGAGGCAAAGTCAAAAAGTATTTGCCTTTGAATGCCGTGTTACATCTAATTTGCCTTTTCTTTGTATGTGCTTCTGAACTTAGGAAAGACAAAAATGCAGATTTCTGTCACTGGAAAATTGTGCCTCTGCACATTTTGCACGCTAATTCAATGGACATTCTCATGTTACAGTTACCTATAACAACTTTCACTTAAAGTACTATGAAAAGAAAGAAATGTTCACTGTATACTACCTGTTGACATGAAAGCTTGTAGTTTTCTTAAAAAGTAAAATTCCTTTCTGAACAGACTGGTTTACACTGTGGGTTTACTCACAATTTTTAAAATTTACCTTTCAACTCCACTGCCTGTATATATCCATATATATCCACATATATCTATATATATCTGCATATACTCCCCACCAGGATTCCTGTGTTCAGCTTTGGGTTCTCCAGCATGAGAAGGACATGGACCCAGAGGAGTGTCACAAAGATGATCAGAAGGCTGGTCACCTGTCCTGTAAGGACAGCCTGAGGGAGTTGTGGCTGTTCGGCCTCAAGAAGGGAAGGCTCTGGGAAGACTTTACAGCACCTTCCAGTACCTGAAGGGGCTACAAGAAAACTGCAGAGGGTCTGCTCACAAGGTCATGGAGTGATAGGACTAGGTGGGATGGCTTTAAAATGAAAAAGAGTAGGGTTAGGTTAGCTGCAAGAAATTCTTTACTGTGAGGGTGGTGAGGCCCTGGCACAGGTTGCCCAGAGAAGCTGTGGCTGCCCCGTCCCTGGAAGTGCTCAAGGCCAGGTTGGATGGGGCTTGGAGCAGCCTGTTCGAGTAGAAAGTGTCTCTGCGCGTGGCAGAATGATTGGACTGGAATGAGATGATCTTTAAGGTCCCTTCCAACCCAAATTATTCTATGATTATACAGATCTGGGAACATAAGATGGTACCTTCTCTGTGAGAGCAAATAGAGATTAGATTTGGTCAGGGACAAATGTCTCTGAAGAGTCACCAAGAATATTTAAAATGATCTTTTCCTCAACATATTTCTATCTTCTAAAAAAGATGAGAAGGGTAATGTAATGTGCACACTAGATCCTTATGTTCATGCATTTACATCAAAATTTATTGGTTTAACAAAATGGAAAATATCTTAAAAATAAGAAATTAATTTAGTTACTTTCTTTAAACAATTACTTAGAATTATTGGGAGCCTTCCACACTTACGCATGGCACAACAAAGTCTGATTTGCAACCTGTTTATAGCACACAGACAATACAGTGCACTAACCAGAAGGAAGCAAATCACTGTAGCTGATTACAAAAGGCATCAGAGGACAACCTTAAACTGTTGTTGGATACTTCTATTCTATATTTTCCTCTACTTGTTCTGATTTGCCACACAATAATAATAGCAATAAGTAATCTGGCATTTCCATAATGTTATTCTTCCTTAGCTCAGAATGATTCTTTCCAGGTTTACTTCAGATAAAACAGGTCAATACCCAGCAGACCAAGGGCAATCAAGCCAGAACTACTCATTCAAGACTTCATTTTCAAGTATGTTCTCAATGTCATCAGTTGCACACAACCCTACTTTCACCTGCTTTTAATTCCTCTGAGTAAATGGAGCAAGAGGAAGTCTCTGGATTGGATATGAAATAGCTCTGGGACAATATACTTCTGACCTTTTGATGGTGTTGTCTTTAATTTGCCATTTGCTGCCAACTAATCCTGCGGGTTAACAACAGAGCAAGAGAAAGCCAGTTAAAAAGTGGAATGTGTAGATAAACTAGGTTATAAGAATATAAACTATTGCTTGCCCATGCAAATAATACATATGCATCAACCACCTCATGCTTACACAGAAAAACCTTCTGCAGCACAAGTGCAAATCAAATCAGGTTATACAAAATATGTCTGGTTTGATTATTTTCACAAGTTCAAAGTTTTTGTGAGGCAATTGTGTGCTCCTAAAATCTGTGTTTTACAAAGTTACTTGAACCTAGTGATAAAAACTTCTTTTGACCCTGTGGGAAGAGGACTGAGATCTACACTGAGGGCTTGGGAAAACCTAGTAATCTGGGGATTGCATACAAGTTTTCTATAAGGATACAGTTAAGTCTTTGACTACTGAAACAAATAAGGTTGGGGTTACTATGAATTTGTGCCATGGCCAGATGGATCCTCAGGGATTCTTGGCAGTGTAGGCTCAGACTGAAACTTTTGGCAGAGAAGTTAAAGTTGTAGCATTTTCCTTAACTGTCACATCAACGGGCTCTCTCCTGTGTGGTCTCACATACTCCCACTGCTATTAATCCTGTAGGCACAGAAAATGTCTCAGAGTTTTAACTGCTGACAAAAATGGAGAAAAAACCCCAATAGGGCCTCTAAAACAAAAGGAAAGATCCCACAAGTCTTGTTTTTTTAGGAAACCAGGGGTTAAGACCATATCTACTGAACTTGTTTACTTCTCGATTCCTTCCATATATTTTTGTCAGGAGGCTAAGGACAAAATATAGACAATCCAGATAAGTTGCATTCTGTCAATTGAATTGCTATTCCCTGTGTAACAATTCTTGGTTAGAGACTCACACTTGTGATTCATCAGTTGGAAAATTCCAATTTCATCTTTACCTAGCAACGTAAGTCCTTAGGACACAGTTGATGTGCTTGGATTTACCTTCAGATATAGAAAAGGACCTGATGCCCTGCAGCCTGTAGGAACACAGCCTTTGCAAGAGCTGTGCTGCCAACAGGGGAAGCCAGCAGAGGAAAGAGTCTTGGGAAGGAAATTTGGAGTTGAGACACATCTCTTGCTTTATCAGGGTGAACCCATAGGAATTTCAATAGAGCAGCAAAACCTGTTGCCCGCAGTGAGATAACTTTGAAGAAACTGTTGTGAATGGGAATCCATGGGAACTTCTTGTCCTTTAAGCAGGTTTTTCCTGTATATGGAATAGCCTGGCCCCATATTACTACTCTCTTTCTTATTATCTCCCATACACACAGAGGACATAAATATTGTTGAAATGTCAGTCTTGATCATCATCAGCTGTTCACTCTGTCTGAGCTACACACTGCATTTTCACATGCAGCACCTTCTGATATCCCAGGACATTTCACTGAACTTAAATGTGTCATCTAATAACATCGCAGAACAGACAGAATTAAGGATTAAAGGCAGAACTGTTGAAAAACATTGTATTTTCTAAAAAAAAGTTTAAAATTAAAAAAAAAACACCTGTATCTCTATTGATTTGAAGTTGACTCTCATTTTGGTCCCAAATAGAAATAACTTGATATTAAAAAGTATTGTTATTTCTACTGAGATGAAAAGGAAATAAGGTTTACGGTATTCTTTAAAAAAAGCAGCATCTTTTCTTTGTGCGTTATTATCATAAGCCATGCATGGAATATAAATCTTTCTAATGTTTTCCACTGGAAATTCCTCTTTCTCTCCATGACACTTGGAAATTTTGAAATAAAATTACACAGCTACCATCTTTTTCCTGAATATTTTTGTTTTGAAGCATTTATCATGTTACCTGTGCTTCTAGCTAAATCTATTCTAGAAAAAGGTATTTTCTTATTAAAAACAAAACACAAGTAATCCCTTCATTTACTTCAAATGATGTCACTTGGCATATAAGATCAAACAGCATCTCCTCTCAGACTTAGACCAATCCAGTACCAAGAGCTTCACTGAATTTTATGTTATAGGGGTTTGGCATATCAAATCAAAGTTTTGAGTCCAATGTAACCTTTGATCATTGGTGACCCCCAAGTGCTCCAGCAATCAGCTGCAGATGTGAAACTTCAGAACTTCACTCAGTTCCAGTTAAGTGAATGAATCAGCTTTCAGTTCTGTTTTTCATAAGAATTATTCTTTTGCTATTTAGTATTATTCAGTACTTTCTAATAAAGAATTCAGATTTAAATTGTTTCTAATAAAGAATTCAGAATTAATTTAGCAATAGGGATAGGAGGAAACTTATAGTATAAGTTTTATAAAATCAAGTCAGAACTGGTGCAGTATAAAATTATTGTCTTGCAATTTTATGCCCCTTTCTACTAAGATCTTTAAATATAATCAATTGAAATTAAAACCCCTGATGGTTTTAACTGGGATAAAATTATTTTTCTCCATAGTAGCTGCATGGGGCGGTGTTTGGATTTGTGCTGGAAACAGTGTGGATAATGTAGGGATGTTCTCATTGCTGCTGAGCAGTGCTGACACAGAGTCAAAGCCTTGTCTGCTCCTCACCCCAGCAAGGAGGCTGGGGGTGCACAAGGAGCTGGGAGGGGACACAGCCAGGACAGCAGACCCCAGCTGACCCAAGGGACATCCCACACCACATGGCATTGTGCTCAGCTCATAAAGCTGTGGTGAGAAGAAGGAGGTGGGGAACGTTCTGGGTGCTGGTGTTTGTCTTCCCAAGTCACTGTTATGTGTGATGGAGCCCTGTTTTCTTGGGGGTGGCTGAACACTGCCTGTCCATGGGATGCTGTGAATGAATTCCTTGTTTGGCTTTGCTGGCATATGTGGCTTTTGCTTTACATGTTAAATTATCTTTATCTCAATCTATGATTTTTCTCAGTTTTACCATTATGATTCCTTCCCCCATCCCACCAGGACAGAATGAGTGAGCAGCTGTGTGGGGCTGGGGTTCTGACTGGGGTTAAACTACAACAATCTTCAATATTCAAAATTAACCCCCCTCATCTTCATATAGAGACTTTTATCCCCAGACATATTTTCAAAGACTTGTTTTCCTAGTAGTAATATAGAAGTACTGAACGAAAACTCTGCTAGCAGAAGAACTGGAACACACTTTTGTTCTACAGATTCAACCATATTTGAGTGACTTCAAGAAAATGATAAACCATATTTTCGGAGTGGATTTACTTGATTCTTATTAAAAGACAGTTTCAGTATCTTACTACACTGAAGTTTAGAAAATGTTTTATTTCTAGCATTAATGTGATTAAACATAACATCAGTTTTTTCTGATGCTACTATTTCCTTCAGAATAAATAGCTCATCACAATGCTCATGCTGATCCCCAAGACATACTTATGACCTCCCATCTCATCATAGTGTTCATTCTGTGAAGAAAAATAACCTCACTAAGTGTGATCAGATTTTTCCTGCAACACTGAAGTTAAACAGTGTGTTCCCTACATGGACTACAACTTGGTTTGATGGCTGAAATTCTCTATTATTAGCATTTGATAACTAAGGAATAACTAAATATTGAGTATGTATGGAAATTTAAGGGCATAATATGATGTATTTTCTCAGAGATGAAGAGTATCTTTGTTGTCCAGTGCAAAAATGTCCCCTTTATTTTTCTCTCTCTTCCCTCCTGCCATAGCATCATATTCAGCTGACCTTTGCATTCAAAAGCCAAAAAAGTAAGTGACCAAAAGAACTAAAGATGGTCATCTGTTAGGATGCTAATCACAGGAATAAATTTGGAGTAAGTCAGATTTCTTTTTACTATTCCATATAATTTAATATAATTACTACAATTACTATTTATGTTTTGATGCTGTAAAAGTAATGGCTTCAATGTCTTTTATGGGGAGTGTACAGTAAATCTTATCCCAGGTACTGATATGACACAGCAAGCTTAGGTCTTTTCATTGATTTCAACCAAATCCAAATGGGAAAATAACTGGATTTGGAGAGACGTATTCTTTGTACTGATGAATAGTGTTGGTATGTATTATCGGCAGCAGAGGTATTTTCATTTTTGTGATCTCTAGAGGAAGACTATGTATCAGCATAGTAAATCAGCAATTTTCCTTTTTAGACAAAGGAGATTTTGGAATGCATTATTACTTAATGTCCATCTGATGTATTGTTGACACACATTTGACAGGTCACACATCTGGTGAATACCTCCAGGTTTCATTCCTATGTCTTTACCTCATTCTGATCTACCTTGGTGGAAGTGGTGTGACCACAATTACAGCAGTGGGGCTCTACCTGAGTAAAACCTGAATAAGTAGCCTACAAGCTTGATCTTCTGACTGTTGCTTCTTAATTTAAATTTGAAATGAGGTCTGAAAAATTCATACTTAATATTACATTTCATAAACCTTCTGTTCAAATAGAGCATACTACAAACTGTATGCAATTTCAACACAAATCCTACACCAGTTCCAGTCATGTCAGTTTCCAAAAAAAATCACTGTAAACTTTTTGAAGTTTTCAAGATGGAAGGAATTTTACCAGGATAAAAATGTTGAGTTTTTATCCGTGTGAGCTTTGTGCAATGGCTATTTGGTGGAATGTGTCTCATAGTTCCTAGAAAAAGCCCTGCAGGTCCTACTCAGATATAATCCCAACAGCCATCTCAGTACATTGCCCTGTTGGGTTGTTTGATTCAATGAAAATCATATCAGGAAAGGGTTTAGACTTCCTAGCTGCTAAGTAGGACCCATAGGAGATGGCCAACAATCCCATTTTAATAGTTTATAACTCTACGTCATTTGCATACTGAGGCTGTATCTTGAAAGTCTTATGCCTGAGACAGAGCTTCCCCATAGTATTAACGTTTATCCAGCTGACTGAAACATCTGTTAGAACATCTACAGCTCTCACAGAAGAGACTGGGAAATGAAATTCAAAGTCTCTCTCCATCCCTGTGTATTCATGTGGGTCTTGGAATCCAGGCCAAGGATTTGGCTGATTATTGGCTATAGCCCCATTGTGATTTCTTTATCTGAGAATGACAAGCATTCTGAGCACACCTAAATCCATCCTACCCTTGCCCTGAAGGTAGCTTATTCTCTTCTTAAACTTGTCTTTGGATAGTTTGAACAAATAGTAGTTCAGACTAGTTATGACCTGTTTTTGCCCTGTTTTAATTGTCTTGACAATTATCTGGGCTTCTAAAATTTTTCTCACATGATTCACATATGTCTTTCTTCTGCCCAGCATGGCAATTGTATGTGTGTGAAAGAAAAAGCAAGGCAAGTTGTAGCCATGCTTTTTCCCTTAACAGAAAATGACACTATTTCAAGGTTATATAGACACTTGTCTTTACTACGCAGTACAAAGCAGTTGGTTTTCTTTCTCATGTCATATTTACATTAGGTCTTTTGCATCAACAGTGCAGCTGTTGCATATATTTGGTGGGAAATTCAGTAGTGTGACAGTTTCAGACAGCATACCTTCTTCACCCAGGGCAGTTGGTATCTTACTGATAACAATTGGTAGTTTTCAAAAGGGAACAGTTTACTGAGTGAAAAGCAATGAAAATGGAACTGTAGCTCTAAAAGATCTCTAAGTCTAAAATTTAACAGTAATAATGACTTTGTTAATAATGGTTTATTAAATTCAAGAAATGAGAAATCAGCATGAAACCCTAAGAGGTTTTTATTAGTATGTACAGAGGACCCATCTGAAAAGCTGACACATCATTTTTAATACTGTTCTAAGCATCAGAGTTCTTAAGCCAATCTGCAGCAGGTGAAATAATCAGAGGCTGATAAGTGAAGTGATTTCTCTGACAAAAGTCACATGAGAAGCCTGTGGCAGACCCAAGAAAAAAACCCAGGTGTCCTAGATCCTCTGCCAGTGGTTCACACACTGGGCTGCATTGTCTTTATGTATCTTCTCAGAGGGTTTCCAAACCCTTTCATACTGTGCTTACAGCATACAGACTATGCTGTAAGCACTTCATGTGCCATCCCTGGAATGCAGCATGGCTGCATAAAACAGCACAAAAGCAGCATGCCAGGTGGAGTGTTAGAAATGAAGGAAATGTTATTCAGCTGGCATTGGAAAGTCCTCAGGCTTTTCAAATAGTAAGCTAAAAAATACAAGGTAAAAATGCCGTGTTCCCAGTGCCTCATTCTTCTGCAGAACCTTAGTCACAAAGATTTGGAAAAGGCTATGAACTGTTCAGTATGGACGATTGCTATTACACAGACACAGTAGAATGAATGTAACAGGAGTATCTGGAAGCAACAAATAATGCAACATATTCTCTCTTACATCATTCCATCATTCACGTAAAAATTTGGGAAGAATCAGTGGGATAGTGTCAGGTTTACAGAATTTGTAAATATCTCCTCCTGACCTGTTTCTCAGTAGTAAAATAGGGTGTCTTATCTGAACAATCCTAGCTCAAGAATGGAGTTGCCATTAGCTTCAGGATCAAGCATTCATTAACCCTGTTCAAAGGCAACAGTCATCTCTACAGGACAGTTCTAAGAGAAGTAATAAGGATCTGATATGGCTACATGTATGTCTAATGCTTGCATGAAAACAGTCTGTGTGTCAGTAGATAATTATTTTGTATGAGTTCTGGATGTTGGCCCAGATAAACAAAGGCATTTAGTAGTCAAAGCTACAGTTGTTTAATACTGAAATGTTTTGCAAAGACTTTCCAAGAGCTGTCAGCTCTTTCAGGCTGACCTGTGGCAAGCTGAAAAAAAGACGGTGCATGTTTTATTTATGGTGTTTTGTTTTTTCTGTTCACAAATTCACTGTTTTGATAGACAGTACAATCTTAAAATTACTTCTGTGGAAAGATGCCTTTCCATTAGCAAACTTCTTTTTGAGATGCAATCTGCAGCAATGGTCAGGTATCGCGCCCATTCAGAACAGTACCCAAGGAGTGAAAAAGTCTCACTAATAAAAAAACTCTGCTGTCTCTAACATTTGGGCATGACTGTATTTTAACCTCTCCATGTAATCCCAAGAGGAGGGTGAAGAATTCCTATAATGAAGTCTATATAATACTAAACACAAAGGGGAAAGTACTGAAAATCCATTTAGCCACACAGAGGTAGGGCAGATCGTCCAAGAGAAGCCTCTGTGTCAAAGAATTATTCCTTACGGGGAACAAGATGTGAGAGGTTAAAGATTCTGATGAAGAAGAAAAGGTACTGCAGACCTCAGAGTCTAGCGAGAAGTACAGCACCTCTGTATGACCACCCTGACATGACAGCAATCTGACATCAGGTCCACAGAGGGTCAATTCTTAAAAATATCTAGTATAACATGTCACTGAAAAGGATTTCAGGCACCTGTAAGAGATTTGTTTTCTGCGTGGTACTCACAAATACCTTCATATGTAGATCTGCTAACGTCAACCAAACCTTTAAAAGCTGGGAGCCCTTGACTCCACTACCTAGGTGAGAAACAGAATTGCATTCCTTTCCTCCTGGGAGATACATGGGGCAGGCCTGGGTGCAGCAGCCAGGGTCAGGTAAACAGAACTCAGCACACAGCAGTAAGGTCATACCTGGCCCCATGCATAGGGGAGTTAAAACAGTAGTCTGTCTCCCCTCAGCTAAAATTGAGATGGACCTGTCTCCTCAGCAATGAAATTCCTACTATTCCTAGCACAGAATCCATCCTTTAAGGAATTACTCAGTCCTTAAGGTAGAGAAATGCAGTTGTTTGGCCAGAACCACCATGACTTTGCATCTAGCTCAGAGCTATTGTGTCTTAGCTCATGCAGCAAAAGAATTGGGGTTTATGCTTCTTGTCAAAGCAGCATTTAGAGGCTCAAAGGAGAGATAGGACCTCAGGTTTCCTATCATACATGTCAGCACTCAGAGAGTGTGGAAAGGAGTCCAAGAGGTACCAATGGACACCTTCACTTGGATGTCTCCAAGACAGTCAGACAGTGATAAGGAACAGGCAGGGCAAAGTTAATGTGAAAATTTACAACTTTGTAATGTGATCATCTTTGCAGCTTCTCCTCTCCCCTGTGTCAAGCCATATTCACTTCTTAATTATCATGGTGAAACTCCAGTGTAACATTAACAAAGTCCTTCATATTAATTCATATGCATTGGTAAGAATTAAATTCGAATACAGCTCTCAAAAATTAACATTTGCATATCTCACTAGAGCAAATGAGTTGCACTGAGTCACCATGAAAATTGACTGGGTAAGCTAAATGCATAGTTTGGCTAGAGTCAGCAAGCAGGATACTTTGTCTCCACTCCCACAGACAGAAATCCACACCAAGATTTTTTGGTGTGCAAATGAGCCTGATTTACTTTGATTATAAAACAGACTCATAGCTTAATAAAAGAAACCAAATTGCCTTAACTTGCATGTGCATGTGCAACCTCCATAAATTATGGTCATATATAATGAATGGAATAAGGCCACAAAAGTTACATGAAAGCAAATGTTCCAATCAAATTTTGCTATGGTGCAAATTTGAAGTGACTTCACCAAAGTCAGTGAAGTTTCCCTGAGTTTACATTGGCTTAGTTGAAAACAGATTCTTCTCATTAGTATTCAGCTGAAACTTTCACATGACAAGCAGCATCACAAGGCTGATTTTTAAATGTGCAGATTTCTTCACATTACATGTAAAATTCCTGCTCCTTGTGCAGCCTGAAAATAACATCTTGGGAAAATATCACTTCTGAAGGAGACTTCTCAGTATTTAATATTTTGTGTCATTATACACTTCTATATGTGTATTTGATGTACTCAACAGTCTCCTTTTCCTGGGTACCACATGCCAAACATCCAAGCATTGGTAAAGATCAGATTCCACTTGGCTTTCTGTTTCCAGTGTTTGTTTCAGGGAAGGCATAGAGTATCTCCACCAAATTGTGAGTCCTGACTTTTTCTACCAAAAGTTGGGACTATCTTTTTCAAGCATCCTAAAGAAATATGTCTGGATCAAATGTGTAGCTCTGTTTTAAAATTCATCATTCATCACATCCATTGTTCAAAGTCTCAGACTGACAAAAAGGACAGAAAATCTGTGAAATTCCAATCACCACGTATTTAATATGCCAAGGGGCCAGAACTGCAGCCGTATCCTACAAGTTTGCTTCCCAGTGAGCATCCCCTTCACAGGCAGGCAGGTGGGTGCTCTGGCATGAGTGCATGAGGCAGGAGCTGGTGTAAGCCCACCCCTCCAGCAAGCAGAACTGGGAAATAACACCAGAGATCATCACTTGAGCTGATGCCCCTTTCATTGACTGTGACACTGCCACAGCTCAGCTGCCACTAACACGCTCTTCAGTGTATGAATCACTGGGATGGTTTTCAAAAGGTGTTTATGTGCCTGGCATAGAAATTATTTCTGTTGTTGACTTGCGAATTTAGTGAACTCCTCAACACACACCATATTCCTCTCTTACCTGTAATTTTTGATTCTGACATTTTGAGCCCTTTTGACAGAAGAACATAAATCTTAACTCCAGTTTCATGTTTACCTCTGAGCAATGGTTATGCGTGGGAGTAACTGCTGGCAGAAGTTTTGACCAGAGTTAGACCAAGTAAAGTCACTCCAGATTCACTTTTCTCTTTCTCACGCACAGGAATTCTCCCATAGAAGGATGGTGTAATGAGGGTGTGACACACAGGAATGTCAGAGAAAAAAACCCTGCATTTTTTTTTTCTGGCATATAAAAATCTAGGGCAAAGGTTTAAAAAGTTATTGCACTTTCCTGATGCTATAGGTGGAGAAAACTATTTTTGGGGACCTTGATAACCTCAGAAGAAGCCCCCCAACTCTCATACCTCATAGGAAACGTTAATTGCTGCCAATAAAGTTTGTCTTTGATCCCACCAGCTGACTTTTAGAAAGGTGAAATTCTCGCCCCACAAAGAGCAGCAAACTTTAACAGGAGCATAGCATGAACTTGACAGACTCAGCCTCTTAAACAACTGAGATGCTTTATGGGAAACACAGAAGATCCTGAAGCCAGAAACACCTGCCCACTGTTGCCAAAGAGGGCTGCTACATTCCCCCTGTGCCTGACTGCAATGAGCAGTTGTCTGCCCTCGAGTAATAGCATTGTGAACAGTGCTTGTTCACAATCCTTTTTATTCTGAAAAGCATCTATTTACTGATGTTTAAAAACACAGTTGAAGTTATGAATGACTGCCATATCCTGCTCCTCTCTGGGTACTGCTTTTATCACAACAGGAGCTAGGTTAAAGCTGCCATTGCATAGTGGGGAGTGCAGGGCTCCATTCTTTAGAATAGCTTCATTAGGAAAAACACAAATAAACACCTCCCTGGAAGCGGCAGGCTTTCTGTTTACTGTCTCCCCAACGTTTCAAGCTGAGAAGTAACTTGAACATTGCTCTGTCTTGTGGTTTTATTGCTATCTTCAGTGAGCTCAGCATCATGAAGGCCGGTTTGAAGCTGTTCTGCTCTCCCCTGAAGTCATGATTGAGACCTTTGTCCAGTGCTAAGGATGGGATTGAAGTAATCAACCCAATACCAAGGTGAATACAGGATGTGGACTATCATTTTAATTGGCTCACCATTTGCCAGAATGGAAATATGGAGCACTGACTTTCCTTGGAACTTTAAAATCATTGAAAGAAAAAGAAAATTAATGAAATTCAGATGTTTAAACACCAATATACCCCCCTTCTTCTTTCCCACAGGACCTTAGCTTAAGCTGCACGGAGGATGTCTAATGACTGTGCCCCCTCTTTGTGCCCACTCACTGACAGAGGACACACAACGAGATAAAACCATCTCCATCTAGAAACCATTACCAAATTTCTCCTGTGCAAAGGCAGCTAGGGAGGGACTGCATCTTGAGCTGAGACAGTTGAAGTAGGTTTGATAAAATTAACTTTGGATGTCAGGCCGAAATATGAGCCAAGTAAGAATAAGGCAATCTTGAAACAAAGGACAACTTCCAGCAGCTTCTGGGATTTCTTAGTATTGAGCCAGGGAGGAGATTGGAGTCTCAGAGCCAGCTCTGCTCTCTTCTTGACAGAGGGCAGCAGTTCACTGTGAACTGGTCAAGGGATCATATCCTACTGTTTAAGAGTGTGAAGCATCTGGAAGCTGCTGAATGGGGCCAAAATAAGACCATAGGTGCAATGAGGAATTTTTGTCAGATATATGCCCTAATACTGCAGATTTGCTCCAGCAAAACTATCTCATCCACAAGTATAAGGAGGGCAGCCCATCATAGCAGCCTTTTACGTCTTCTGGAAAGTCATCTCAAGAGTTTCCTAGTGATAAAACATTTCATTTGCTCCAGTTAGGGTCCTTCGATGACCAGATCAGATTTCATATGGATAAATTGCAGCCAACTAGATAGAAAACACTAAAATACTTCACTCAACATTTCCAATTTCAAGTTCAAGTCAATGTCATAGAAATAGCCTTGCTTAGAAAATATCTGCGAATCAAGATGCTCAGTGCTTCAAGTACATCCAACAAGATCTATCTAAATAGTAGCATTAGCAAAATGATACTGTGTCCAGCCTCTACCTGCAATAAACGAAAAAGCACTGAGATTTTCTGCATGGCTATATTTAATTCTTCCATGAAATTTTTCATGTGTATTTCTAAACTTTGGGATTTTTTCTCTATAAGTGGGAAGCAAATTCTGCCTCACAAAATAGAAGTTCCTGCAGCAGTTTTAGTGTGTTGCAAAAACTGAGTTTTGAAACATAACAAAGAAAATCAGCAAGCCTCTGTGAACAGGACCCAAACTGTCTGTTTACAGGCAGGTAGAGAAAGCCCCTGGTGATGGAAAAGATACAGCAACAACAAAATTTTCATTTAAACAAATACCAGATACTAACTAGCTCACTCAGATAACATCCATGACTTACTGAACTGTTGCAAAAACATAGTCATTGTGTTGCTAAAAGAAAGTGAATGTTTGGTTTAAACACAGCTGCAAAAATACCTGGGAAGAAACTTAGAGTGTTGAGTCTCACATCATTGTGAAAATGAAGTGAAATGATGAGGAGGACCTACCAAATTAAATACTTTTACATTACTCTCAATCATAATCTGCTTTGTACAAGGAAATAATCATGAGATTTCCTGTTTTGTAACTAAATCATAACAAACTAATCATCCATAAATTTTCAATGCAGAAACCATTCAAATGAATTTCTGAATCAAGTGCCTAGTGAAGTTTGCCTTTCTGCAAAACAAAGCCCTTAAAACTATATAGCCATTTTCAGATTTTAACTGGGAGTCTGAGGCACTCTTGTATAGTAAGTGATTCTGTAATTATTTTTTTTAATTTTTTTTTATTTATTTTTTTTTGTAATTCAAAGGCAAACAGAGTTTCTGCAGTAGAGTCTATGCACAGACATCTGAAATTGAGGGAAAGATTTACCACCCTGTGCTGACCCCAGGGTTGAAAAAAGTGAAAGCATAGAAACCTTGTCACTCATACACTTTCTATCCATATTGGTGGCTTGGGCTTGGCATTGAGTACTTGTGGCTTCCTTTTACACAAAGGATTTTTGTCATTAATTGTAGGTATCACAAGTGAAGGCATCTACATCTGTATAAATCACCTTGGGCTGCTGTCACAGAGAACAGAGAATCAGCCAATGCAATTCCCACAGACTGCATATGATGCAGCCCAAGGAGATGACTATGTTATGTCACATGAACTTTACTGTACTGACACAGCCCCTGATGAAAGGCTAGCAAGTACACTGCATAGGCTTGGGCAAAAGGATGCCACCCAGATGGACCTGCACAGGCTTGAGAGGTGGCCCCATGCAAACCTCAGGAAGTTCATCAAGGCCAAGTGCAAGGTCCTGAACCTGGGTCAGAGAAATCTTCAGTATCACACAGACAGGGTCATGGATGAACTGAGAAGGACTTGGAGATATAACGACAAAAATTACATATGGTCTGGCAATGTGCACTCACATCCCAGAAAGCCATCCCAGAAACCACATACTGGTCTGCATAAAAAGCAGCATGGCCAGCAGGTCAAGGGAGGTGATCCTGCCCATCTGCTCTACACTCATGAAGAAAGGCTGAGAGAGTTGGGGTTCAGCCTGAAGAAGGGAAAGCTTTGGGCACAGCTCTTTGCAGCCTTTCAATATATAGAGGGAGCTAACAAGAAAGATGGAGAGCGACTTTTTACTGGGGCTTGTACTAAAAGAACAAGGCCATTGGCTTTAAACTAAAAGAACATGAAAAGGACATAAATATATATTTTTTTACAATGATAATTATAAAAATAATGAGGCAGTGAAACAGGTTTCTAAGAGAAGCTGTGAGTGTCTCATCCCTGCTAGTGTTCAAAGCCAGACTGGATGGTCCATGACAGGCCAGTGTGGGCTAGATGATCTTTGAAGGTTCCTTCCAATCCAAACCATTCTGCGATTCTGTGACAAGTAGCTTAAATGTAGGAACTACACTGTTGTCCTCTACTGCAAGGAGAGATGGGTCCCTTCTACAACCTCTGTGCTAGACTGGGAAATGTCAAGGCTGAGGTACCTGACAGTGTATGGGTCTATAATGATCAAGACACTTGAAGCCCAGGCTGTGTGCAAAAAAAAAAAAACCCGAAACAAAACCTTGAACTCATGTTAAGATATTCAACATGCTTGGAATTAGCTGTTTCGAGAGGCAGGTTTGGTCTGGCAAAGGCTTAGAGGTTCAGGTAAGTCCTGAAAGATTTGTTAGCCCTGTCTTAAGAAACCAAGTACACATACCCTCATTATCTTCAGCACACTTTTTAGCAGATACAAAATGTACACAACCAGTCAAAATAAAATTACCTTCTTCCTTTTGTACATTAACTAATTAGATGTTTGCTATTCTATCTGTATTGTCTATGCCTGCATTAGCCTTAAAAGTCTGTTCTGATCTCTGTGCATGTGAAGACAACTACATTTTTAACACAGCAGCACTACGCATGATGGCACATAATGCCAAGAAATAGTAAAGCTTTGAGGACTGCTTGTCAACACGTCTGTTCCACTCCCGTGAACATAATCACCATCCACCATTACATCAGAATTAAAGGACAAAATTGCATTTGGTAGGAAAGGAAGTGTGTGGGTAACTACTGAAGTAGAAGTAGGTTCTGGTTATAGTGGGTAGGACAAGAATAATGAGTTCAGCTTCTGGCAAGGAAGATTTACGTCAGACATTAGGAAACATTTCTAATGATAAGAACAGCAAAGAACAGGAATTGCCTGAGGATGCTGTGATACCTCTACACTGGAGGTCTTTAAAAATAAGACAGATTCACATTTGTAAGGAGTGGGCTGGGTACAGGAGATCCTGCCTTGTTTGTCTGTACCTACCAGGTAATGTCTTTTCAGTTTCCTGTTGCCACCATGCACAATAATTCCCTATGGTCTTGTTCTGGGGTTGTGGAACTAAAAAGAGAAATAAACCACTGAGACTCTTTGGGTATTATTCTTAGCAGGAAGCTTACCAGAAAACAGGGAACTCTGTAGGATGATCTCAGGACCCTGAAGCCCTCATCAAGTCCCTCTAGCCAGCAGAAAATTACATTCATAATCCCTTGTGTAATCAAATGCAACCCAAGAGGTGGTAGCCATGACTCTCGAGCCATTCAGTCATCTGATGTTTGAGTTCTATGAGATTATCAAGCCGGACACAATGGAAAAGAGTGAGAAAATCTCCCAGGCATATTTCAGACAACACACAGGCAGTGCAGTGAGCTCTCATGACACACTGGTTTGTAAGGTACTAATATACCAAACCTGATCCTGGCTGGGAAAATGAAATTCTCCAGAATGAAATGTCAGTGTTTTCACCCATGAACGGGTGACAATTGTATAAGCTGTACTGCACTTAGACATGTAGAGGCAACTACAGGAAAATTTTATGTTATAAAAAATATACATATATAAAATCTGATCAGCAGTAAATAATGTTTCAAGTGCTTTAGGTTTTATCCTGTCATTTCTCTGACAGGTAGGAAGGACTTCTGGGTTTGATACGGCTCAACTTGTCTCTGTGAGACAGTTTCTCTCTAGATTCTCTGTTTCCAATTGTGAAAGAATAAAGAACAGGGCTTACATGTCTTCTAATTTTTTAAGTCTTGGTTGTTTCCTACACACATATTCTTCTTCCTCCTCCTTCATGAGTAGATAATTTCTCACATCAGGTTTCTGGAGGGTCTGCAAATTTATTAAATTTTATACTATTGAAAAAAAAAAGTAATAGTAAAAGAAAAAGTAATAGTAGAAGGAAGAAGGAAGAAGGAAGGAGAAGGAGAAGGAGAAGAAAAAGAAGAAAAAGAAAAAGAAAAAGAGAAAATTCTGTGCTGTTCCAGTGGCCAGGAAAACAATATACACACTGATTTCTGATTACCAGTGTCTTTGGTCAGCGGGTGTCATACATAATTGGTGAAGAGACTTTAGTCTGACATTCACTTGCACAGTAAAATGATACTTTTGGATAAATTCAAATAACAAATAAAGATCTAAATACCTGCTTGTTCCCAAAGTAGCCACGTAAAATGGCAAATGGTCTCAGTTCTCTACTTCATTTATCATAATACCTAAAGCCAAGTTTTGACTTGCTTTAAAATCTGGAATAATCCTATGAATGCCACACATAGTGAAGAAATTGTCAACAACTCTTGACTCCCTCTCACAGATATTTATAGGGGGATTATGGAAAGCACTCAGCAGTGGCCAAATACTGTTTCACTGGAGTGAACAGAAGCAAAAACTCCCCACATAAAGGTCTGAAATGTCTCACATAAGAGTTCTACGAAGGAGAATTAAACTTAAGTGACATTTTAATTATCACAGTTTGACAGAGAAATGGAGCTGCTCCCAGTGAGGCCCCCAGCCCAGTTTAGTGTCATGGGGAATAACAGAACAGGACCTTTTCCTTCATACCCCATGTAGTGCTTACAGTATGAATTACCCATGTTTCTCCTTTTCCCCACACTTCATATTTAACACATGGTACACAAACATAGGTGAAACATTTTCTGAATAAAAGGTTGTTTAAAGGCAAATGGGCATAAGCAACAAGGGAGAATCCAAAAGAATTGTCCATACTAGAGCTCCATCTAGCTATTAACTTATCTTCTTTATCAAACACAAGGAGCAGCCTTGTGGGTATCTCACCTTGAAAATGCACACGGTTATGATCCAGTTGGACAAAAAGGAAACATATTCTCCTATTAATGTGCAAATGAGCAGTGTCTAATTGTCTTAATCAATGTTGCCCAGGAAAAAAAAAATGTGTCCTTAAAAAGAAAATGATAAGTAGCTGATGAGCAGAAGGGTTTCCTAGTGACTAGTTAGCCACTCCCTGTGCTTCCCGCTGATGCTTCTGGACAGTTGTTTCGTTAGGAGATGCTCCACATCAAGCCATGCTGCTTTTTCAAATAGAAAACTATCCAATTAAGAACCTTATTTCTTCTGAACAGCCAACAATGTAGGCTTAACTGAACTCTTGATGATGACTAAATCTTTTTATCCTTTGTAATATATTTTTACTGTGTACCCCTGTGTGAGATGGAGATACTTAAACTGATAATGGCAAGTGGGTGGGAAGGTATGTGTCAGGCAAAATGCTGTGACTAAACTCCCATTTGCAGTGAGGCAGCAAGCTCAGGCACTGGCAGGAAAAACCTCTCATTGAATCAGCACTTCCCAAACCAGTGTGTGAAACAAACATGAAGTAGCATTGCCAAGTTTTGCAGCAGAGAACAAAGGATGCCTGGGAGTTGAATTGGATCCTAGTCCTTAAAATCTTTCAGTATAGGATGCTGCCCTACTTCTGATTCTTTGGTTAGCTTACACTACATTGGCTTGGGTATCTCTCCACAGCATTACTCTACATAGTGCAGACAGGCAGACTCCTACTTGTTTTATTCATCAATTCTCCCCACATTTTGTTATTCCTGCACTCTTTTATCCATTTTTAGGATAAGTAAATAGACTCTGCTTAGCTTCTATTGAGCAGCAATAATAGTCTTAGCCATGGGAGTGGGAACATTTCCCCATTTGTCTTGCCATGCTTTCCAAGGCATGTTGCTGAAGGGGAGGGTGTTTTCAGGGAACTCAGTGACCTTGGCTTTACCCAGGGAAAATTCCTTACTGGGGACGTTTTGGGAAAAGGAATAATTCTGTGACCCTATTACTGAGAAGCTTTGGGCTGGTGTAAAACTATATGTGCCAATCCTTTGCAAATGGCAGCCACTTTAATGTCATTTGTGAGTATGTTTTAGATGTTCCTCTAGGACACTGCACATGTCCTGACTGGTGAAGCAATGCAGTTATTACAGTTGACCCAGACTTAACCTTTGATCCTTGGAGAAGAGCTCTTAAGTCATTTTTTATTAGTCATCTCTTCTGGGTCATGCCTCTGCATCTTCCTCTGTCACAATCCTTTCCTAACTCACCTCCAGGACAGATGCTGACTGGCTCCTGGCTGTATATGCCAAGGGAGAAATACACTCTACCTAGTTCTGTTAATACCCTAAGGGCCTCACTTATCTTTCTGAAGGAAGCCTGGGAAAGTCTAGCAAATGCAGGCAGGGCTGTGTTTTATACCTCTGAAGCTTCTGATGAGAATACAGATTGAAGTACAGACAGACTCAAGGTATACCACAAGGCAGCCAACTTCTGCAGGCAGTCCAAGTGAGAAAAACACTTCTTGGTTTGTCTACTGGGACACACAGCTACTGCAGCAATTCCTGGCACAGGGATGTCTCTGCGCCTTGCAGATCAGGGTCCCTACAGCCTAGGCTTGGAGATGCAGGTGACAAAATAGCCAGACAAAGGTGGTAAAACTACATCCGTTGCCATGCTTTGTAGAAGATGCAGAAAGAACCTGAGCCTGTCATCAGGAGACCTAAGTCTCTTGTGCCTTTTTCCATGCTACTGCCAGCACTTCTTTACAAATCACAGCCTCAGGTATTGTTACTTTATTTTTGATTAAAATAAAGACTCAACTGGCTGCCCCAAGTTTTTTTCTTTCAAAAATATGCTTGACATGGTACAAGGGTGAATGGCCTTCACAACTCTGTGATGTACCCACCTAGGTCTCCAAATAGCTGTGGAGAGTTGTCCCTGACTTGACACCAGATGTCCACCAAAGCTGCTTTTATCACGCCCCTACTTAGCTGGACATGGGAGAAAAAATATAACAAAAGTCTCATGGATCATGGCAAAGACAGGGAAAGATCACTCAGCAGTTACCATCAAGGGCAAAACAACCTCAGCTTAGGTAAATTCGTTTGATTAATTCCCAATCAAATCAGAGCAGGATAATGAAAAATAAAAATCTTGAAACACCTGGCCCCCACCCATCTCATCATCCTGGGCTAACTTCACTTACCATTCTCTCTCCCTGCTCCTTCCCTGAAGTGCAGGGGGATGAGGAATGGAAGCTCACAAAAGTGGTCAGTTTACCACTTGTCTTTCTCCTTCCTTCCCAGGGGGAGGACTCCTCACATTCTTCCATCTCCAGTGTGGGGTCTCTCCTGTGGGGAGACAGTTCTCCATGAACTTCTCCATTGTGAGTCCTTAGCGCAGGTTGCAGTTCTTGGTGTTCTTGCTAGCAAACCTGGTCCTGCGTAGGGTCCTCTCTCCACAGGGCCACAGGTCCTGCCAAGAGCCTGCTCTACCATGGGCTTCCCACAGGCTCTCACCCTCCTTCAGGCATCTACCTGCTCTGGCGTGGGCCCCTCCATGGACTGCAGGTGGATCTCTGCTCCTCTGTGGACCTCCATGGGCTGCAGGGGCACAGCTGCATCACCAGAGGTTGTATCATGGGGCTGCTCCTGGAGCATCTCCTGCCTCTCCTTTGCCAGCCTGGGTGTCTGCAGGACTGTTTCCCTTACTCTGCCTGCTGTTGAGCAGAAATTTTTCCCATTTTCTTAAATCTTCTATCCCAGAAGCATTACCACCATCACTGTTGGGCTCAGCCTTGGCCAGCGCGGGTCCATCCTGGAGCCAGCTGACGCTGTCTCTGTCAGACATGGAGGAAATTTCTGGCACCTTTTCACAGAAGAAACCCACTACCAAAACCTGGCAGAAGGACACGAACCCAAGGCAAAAGCAGAGGGCTCAGACATGGACACAGGAACTTTCAGAGTTGAGAAGAATGGGAACTCTGGGAATATCTCCCAGGAGATCACAGCTCCTGAGTAGACAGGATCATGCTAAAGTGCTGCAGAAAGCAGCAAGCTCCAGTAAACTTTACTAGTTTGCTTCCTCCTGTGCTTTGGGATTAAGCAGAGCTCCCTGCCATTGTTGTGATAGTAGGCCTAGCTCAGGAGCCCCAGTGTGCTTCCCGACAGCAGGTAATCCATCACTGCCTGGCATGCTGTAGGCAGGCACTGCCTTGTGTGTGTTCACTTTGGGAGCTGAAATTCTCCTCAGGCTCTTTGGCTGCTCCCAGCAGTATCCCAGTGAGACTGGCCCATTGCTGCTCTTCCTGCCTTGGGATTGTCCTTGGGGGGATGATTGAGGATATTTGGCTTGCTGCAATTTCCACATCAAATACATAAACCTGGTCAACCCCTACTAGCAACTCTCCTCATTTTCAGTCTTGAGATTTTAGAATCTCAAGAGCATATTTTTAATGGCAGCATTATCTTGACTATCACAGTACACAGTGAAGGAAAAATATGGAGAACACACCAGGCATACAGATGCCTCTAAACACAACTGTAGCACCATAGATGTGATAGAGCTAATACATAAAACATACAGGATTAAAGCACTCAGCATCTTGACCCAGCTGTAAATGAAACTGGGATTCTCAAAACTTCTGGCACAGGTCGTTAGTCCAAAACCAAAGAAATAATTCATCACTGACTGCACACTACTAACCTTTTGTTTTAAATAAAAGGGATGAGAAGCACTGTCAGATAAACTCTTCTGTCCTGCCTTGATTTTAACACAGCAGATTCCAACCCAGATCTGGTCCAGACTTTTCAGAGACGGAACAGAGGATTGTGCCCCATCAGGGGGGATTGAGGGGTGGCTTCTCTGGTTGCAGGTGATGGATGATGTAGGGAAGAGGCTGAGAAGGATTTCAGGGCTGTTCTAGGGGGATGCAACTGAGGTGATGAGATGCATGGAGGTTGCTTTTCCTTTTCCTTCCACAAGTATCCCACTTCCTTCCGTGACTCCAGCCTGCTTGTCTCATGTCCTGTTGTTCATGGACTAAGCACCAGCATCATAATAATTTTTACACCCAGCAGTCAAGTATCTGCTTTCCCAAGTGCATAACACTGACCCCGATTCTCAAACACAACTGCAGTGGGAAAAGCAACTTAACCAGCTGAGCTGGAGCACAGAGTCTGAGAAGCTGAGGTTTGATCTAGAGCCTGTTGAAACAATAACAAGGATTCACACTGGTCTTAGTGAATCACTGAACCAAGCCCCATGTGGCA
Source organism: Donacobius atricapilla (assembly GCA_013397315.1). NCBI lineage: Eukaryota > Metazoa > Chordata > Aves > Passeriformes > Mimidae > Donacobius > Donacobius atricapilla. Next base: position 145,479 of record WBMY01002111.1, read on the forward strand.
GCCTGCTTGTTTTGAGTCAATCTTGTAAGGGTAAATGACTGTATTAGCTGCTTGGGGGTTTTTGCTTATTGTTTTGTTTAGTTTATTGGCCATGAGAAACAATCTCATCGACATCACAAACATACACATGACTCCCAGCTCACCTTGTGTGATTTGTTTATTTTTCTCAAAAACAACAAAGGGCAAAGAGCTGCCCTATTTCAATGAGCTAGGATATAGTCAAAAGTGTCAAGTAATATTTCCCTGTAAGGGCTAGTATTTATATATGAATCAAGTATCAAATTAATCTGACAAGTTAATCCGTTAACCTACCCTTCATCTAATAAATACCAAAGAGAACAGATGCCGATTGATCTTTACTATCACAGGGACTTTGGACTCTTTAAATGCAGTGCTGCCTGTAGCTACTGGGACCATCAGAGTTAAACCCTTCACATATGCTATCTGCTTTCTCATGTCTTATAATAATTCCCTAAGCTGTTACTCTTATCTGCTCCAGCCACTTCTTCATTTACTTATTTGTTTATACTTACTCTGTGTTCTCACACTGAGCTCATCCCTGAAAAACTTTGGCAAACTGTTTTCTTCTTCTACAGGATTTACTCCACCTAATCTGATGTTACATTCTTAAAGAAGCCATACCACAAAATAGGTCAACTTATCTCCTGTGGTCACGGTTTCTGAGCTGTCATTGACACAAGAGTCAGATCCAACCCTCCCTCATTTTCATGGAAACCCTCTTACCCATTTCACTGGGAATCACACTTGTGGCAGCTCCTCTCCTCACTGAAAGGCAGTATAAGGAAGGCAGTATTGTCACAGCAGAATCAAGCAGAAAGTAAAGCATCAGTTGGTTGTCAGCAAGCATCCATTTTATAATAGAATTATATAGTTTGATTTTAGTTTGAAAGAAAAAAAATTCATTATACTTTCTCTAGCAAACCCAGATATGGTGTTCCAACCCCATGACAGACCCATCTTAGTCTTTGGCTTGTCAGGTGTGAGCAAACAAAAGACCTTCTCAAATCTCAAACTGGGAGGAACAACGGTTGGCGAGTTAACCCCCACACAACGCAGGTTGGCTTTGCAATCCCACCTCAATCTACCAAATCTATCTGATTTTACCAAAAGAATTTCCCCTCTCAGGAGTTCTTCCCCCTTCTCCAATCCACCTTCTCTATGATCACTCTCTCCGCTGATCTCTAAATTTTGGCACCCATTTTTACACCAATACAGATTGCAAGCTGAAAACACACATTGACCATACTCACAAAGAAGAAAGCAGCTCCCTTCTGCTTCCCACCAGAAACCCACATGCAAGTTGGATTTCACATTACTTGTTCTTTTGGAAAGACTTGTCTCACATATTTTCTTTAAGTTAAAATTTTCAAATAATTCTTAATTTGTAAGAAAACAGTAAAGGATTCACTATTAACATATTGACTTAAAGCTAAGATGTTGGAACAGACAAGCATAGAAAGTCAATGCAGACATCACAACATCTATAAAGGTGATTAAAATCTTGGAAGCACCAACAACAGCTTGTTAACAAAGGTAATCAGTGCTTTTTTTTGTTTGTTTCCTTATTAGAGAAATGGGATTTCTGTTCTAAATGTCCTTCTTCATAAACATAATCTATCCCATTATATTTGCACTGTTATAGAATGGACTTGTTTTCTTTTTGTTTTCCTTTTAACTCTTTTAAAAGGAAAAACATCACTGAAAGGAAAAGGGAAGCTACACCAAAGCATAAATGTCAGGGGTATAGAGGAAGCCATCATCAGCCACCCCTAGTGACTAATAAATGCCAGTAAAATTCATTCCACATCTGGAATGTGGTCTGTAGAAAATCCGACAAGTATAAATCACTACCTTTGATCAGAATATAAATCCTGACATGATGCAAATAATGCATAGTTCGTGTGTTTGTGTATTTTACTGAGGTATCAGGAGGAGGAAGGAAGGGCCAGGTGACAGGATACAGGGAAGTTAGAAAATAACTTTTGTCCATTTCAAGAAACAATACACTGCTTCCACCGGAAGAATATTTTTTAAAAAGGAAATTTACTCTCTCCTGCCTCACCACTGCTAACTACTCCTCCCCCAATTTTGAAGCCTCCAGCAAAAAAGAAATTAAGATATTTTGAACTCTGCAATCAGAAGGTCACAAAATACCAGCTTGGCTACGCTGGCTACATGCACTTCTCCTTTTTACAGCAGTTATTTGGATCAGATGTAAGTACATGTCCTGGTTCATCTCCTTGGAATATTTGCTCCTCTTCCCATCACTGCAGTTCACCAGAGGGTCACGCCAGCAGCTCCTCACTGATTTTCAAGAGACCAGGTCTCACAAAGGTGACTGTCAACCAATACAGTCAAGCTAACATTGTCTTTCCCCATTTTTTTCCACAGGAGATGGTAAGCTATGTATGGCACCCAGATTTGATCCAAAGCTCGCAAAAATCAACAAAAATGTAAAGGAAAACCCCTTGTAAGGGTTTCACAGCATGTGTGTATGACAAGAGGGACCTTTTTATTCTGACTCTGAACACAGAGCTGTGCAGCAGACAGCAACAGCACAGCTTCAGTAACTGACTGGGAAACAGTCTCTCCCCCATGGATTTGTTGTTTGATATTTTCCTCACAGCTCCTGATTCCCTCTTCAATATTCAAGATGGCCACAGGGAAAAAAAAATTCAAATTAATGGTTAACTGTTAAACTGTGGATCTGCAGTGCTGGCATGTGAGAGCGGGATGTCCCCATTCCCACTGCTCATCCCAGACATGTAAAGATTCCCACTTGTTTAGTGCTCCCCTCAAAGGCAGAGGGGCTTCCACTCATCATGATAGCATAAACCAGAAACGATCCACCGAATTTTTTACACAGTTTCTGTGTATGTTATCTAGGAAGGAAAAAGAGATTTGAAGAAGTGTATGAAAGACATTCTCACACACCTGCAAGACCCAGCAGTGTGGCTGTAAATATGGAGTAATTCTATTTTAGATTTGTACCATTCCAAACTGTAAAATAATTTAGTCTCAAATAAGTAAATAACAATAATAAATAAAAACACAGTTTTATAATTATTAAAAGCAGTTACAAAGCATCACAAACTGTAAGGTAAGACCACCTTCATGCACAAGTGCAGTGGGCTGTATCTTGGAACACTGCTGGTTTGCAGTGATTGCTTCAGGATCTGACCCAGGGAAATTTAGTGGGATAAAAATGGAGAATCTGTGGAGAAAGGGTAAGCCTACTCAGATATTGTATGCAGATTAGAGGATTTCCCTATCCACTAAAGATAATTTCTATTATGCAGCAGAGAGAAAGCTCTTAGTTAATTCTTGAAAGCCTTCCCTTTTCTATCATACTAAGTTACATTCTTTATCAATTTCTTTTTCCTTTTCTTTTCTTTAGAGACTCTAGGCACAGACGTCTCGATTGAAAACTAGCACAGGCAAAATGTGCTTAATTGTGTGACTTTTCTGTGTTCAAATGTGCCTTCTACCCTTTAGAGGGGGATATGAAACTGTCCTTGAACCAAAGGCTAAGGAAAATTTACCTGCAGCTGAAGTATTGTATTTCAGTCCACACGCTCTAGGTAGACTAAACTGATCCCCCCAAATGCAGACAGTGTTAATAAGTGAGTCTCTGATACAACCTGTCACACTGTCTGGATCTGCTCCTACAATGCAGCACTAATTAGTATTGCAGACAGGCCACTCTGCAGTTTGACTGGACACTCTTCTGGGAGGAAGTTCCCATATTTTACTGATAACACAAGAACTGTCTTGGTGTCACAGCAACACTGATGTACCTTGCTCATCTCTACATTTAATTTAATTCCCCCTCTCCTCTTGCAAATTTTAATCACAGTATTGGAGGCTGTAGGTTTTTTAATTATTATAATTTTTTCAGTTAGGCATTCCTTTGTCCTGCTTTCCCTAGAAGGTTTTTTTTTTTTGAGGAACAAGTTATGACATAGCTGTAAAGCAATGAAAGAAATCACTACTTCACACTTCACCTTGAGAAAACACAGAGTTCAGGTCAGCTTCAGGTGTGCTCCTGATGGTGCCAAGTGTCAATACAAAGCTCTTTAATGACTCATCCTAATTAAAGCCTTCCCTCCCCTGAAACACAGATCACTGCATCTTAACTATTCAGTTCACAAAGTTGAATATTCTGGCAGCTACCTACTGAATCTTTCACACCTAGAGACTAGAGATAGTGAAAGGTTGTTTTAAAACATCTTCAATTTTAATATATATTTTTTTAAGACACTGGCTTGCTAAATATAGAAATTCTATGAACCTATGAGTTAGGTGCTACTAAACTTGACAACACTAGATTAATTTTAATGAATAAGTCGGGGGAAGGAAAAAAAAAAAGCAAAAAGCAAGCTTCATCTTAGGAGTGTAGTCCTCCAGTGGCAAGGGATAATCTGGCAGGGAAGGTTTGCTGGAGGAAAGGAGAAAGAATTGATTTTGATTTCTGGAGAGTAGTTGAAGTAAATTACTGTTCTCTGACTTTCATCCCTTGTATAAGCTGTCTTGTGAGCTACTCATCCATTAAATGTGATCTACAGCAACTATATTTTTACTAAATCTCAAGTTCAAGCTCATAAGTTCATAGAGACACCACAGCACCACGACATTTGAACATGTTTTTACCTGCGAGACTCCTGGAATATATGCTTTTGGGTTTAAATTCAGCTACAGACAGAGTCACAGTGTTCTAGTCACTGTTGTTTAATGAGAAACTCCTCAGCAGAGGAATTACAGCTGTCATGGAACAGGAAGAAAACTCTCACTTGAGCCAGTCATAGCAGTCCCACGGTCACATTCAGCCTTCCAAAACACTGTCTTTCCAATCAACTTTGCTATTAATGCAAGAATTGAAGGAGTTTCAAGCAGGAACCAAACCCCATGGTCATCAAATTGCTACGGACACAAACAGAAAGGACTCTCTCCCACTCCAAACACAACAATAGATAGATATGGATGGTTGAGTGGATGGAAACAATAAGAAATTCATATCAGAAGCAGCAGCAGAGGAGAAGTTAGCCATCTAGTCTCAGCTAGCTCTCCAGGCACCACAATGGTTTGCTTGGCTGTACTGTGAACTGGAACAGGGAATTAATCCAGTTTCTTCAAGCCTTGTCCTCTCTAAGTTGCAGCAGCTCCCAGAGCCGCTGCACAACACAACTGCATGGGCTGCTGCATTATCCCAGCAGGAAAGATGGTGCTAATGTGTGTGGCAGGAACACATGACGGGAAAATAAAAGTACCTCAAGCTGATCCTATTGGTGAAAACTGTGTACTGAAACAAGCGTTGCAGAGTGTTTGCCTCTGATAAGGAGTGTCCCGCCTCACCATTTGACATGGGCAATGGTGCAGCACTACCACATCCATCCAGGGCTACCTGTGGATTTCTTCCATGGGGATTTTCAGCTCTTGAGCCAGCAATTTTTCTGTGTTTGTGGTAGCTCATGCATCATTAATAACACATGTACCTCAACCCAGAAACTCTTGCCAGAAACAAGTAAGTGGGGTTATGATAAGACTTATTTTCATACAGATAACAAGAATATCCAGAGCTATAAATATTGCTAACCAATGTCTCTTTGTTGTTCAACCTAATTCTTAAAAGTTTAAGCCAAAATCTAAACATTGCAGATATAAAACAGACCTACTAGAGTAGTAAAGGGAATAAAAAGAGAAACATTACCCCTTGCTTCCCAACTAAGAGAATCTTAAACCTTTCCTGAGACAGCCAAACCCACACTTTGATGGAGATTCAGAACCAGAGGCCAGATGAGCCTTCGCTCAGCTCCAGGAGCTCTCGTCCTCTTGCTTGCTGTTGACTATATGGATTTCTGCTGGAATAATTAGTGCCATACTAATGGAGGAGGGATTCATCATGACTATTCCTGAACCCAACAGGATCTTCAAAACATTTCTGAAAGAAAACAGGAAGCTGCCAAAAAGAAGTGGACATCTCTGATCCAACAGTTGGGTCTTTTGTTTGTAACCAAGAAAAGCACCATTCAGGACTCTAATTGATTAAAACTGAGTGCAATTGCCAGAGCACCAATAATTGCTGGAAGAGGGCAACGGTCACCCTAACGCGTTGTCACTTCAGAGGAAGTTGAACACTAACAATCGGTCAAGCAGCATTAGTTAAAAGTAACCTTTTAATGACCCCTGATTTCTCCTTGAGGAAATACTTCCTACAGAATTTGCATTATGGTTTGCAATGCTAGTGCATTTGTCTTTGAATGCCTTATTTATTTTAAATTTTTAAATATGCAGAACTCTTCACTGCTCCATTCTGGATGTGCACTCTAAATGCCTTCTGGCGTGATCTTAGGATGAACCCCAGGAATTTTTCAACTCGTCTAAATTTGTCCCATCCTTCCTGCTTGTTCACAATAAAACCACTTTTGCTAACTTTTCTGCAGCTGCCATTTCTTCTACTTATCTTGTTTTGCTTGACTACTTACCCACAATTAACTCTCAATAACTTAGTTTTACTTCTTCATTCACTCACTTATGAGTAAGATACACATCTTCCTTTTCTCAATGCTATGTTCAACATTGCAAGAATGTTACTGAAAGTCTCATAAACTTCATGTTTTTCTTCCAGCCTGAAGGCTGGATTAACATTTAAACCCTGGAATCACCACTCTTATTTACACAACGGAAAAAAAAATTCCATATTGCATTTCAGGCTTTTTCAGTAAAGATGCAAAATTTAACACTATTTCAGAAAAGCTGTCGCAAGGAAAATGCACTTAAAATATTTTGTTGAAAAAATTTACCCATTTTAAGTTTTGTGGAAACATATCTACCTTTTAGGTCATCCGGATTTTTTGTTTTTGAATGATTTACTTTCTCAATTATGCTAGAACATATGAAAGTTTGATACTAGCTTTGTTTTATTTTTCTTTGGTGACACATTTCTTACATTCCATTATTCTGCTAAGTGATGTACGCATATCAAAATACCTCTTTCAAAACCTTCAATCTTTATTACAAAGAAGAATCAAATTACGAAGACACATAGCAACATCTCTTTATTCTCATATTTTTCTACTTCAGATTGTGCCTTGGCCTTTTTTTTATTACTCACAGCATTGTCTAAAAACATACTGCAAGCATTTAAAACCCTTTCATATGTTGCCAAATCACCAGACACATCTAGGAGACTGTTTAAATATCAAAGTATTAATAACGAAACATTAATTAAAATATCAATTAATAAACCTTCCCTTTACAAGTGAAAAGTGGAATTAAGAGAAGTAATCTCACTTCGTCAAGATATTAAAAAAAAAGCCATTAATGAAGAGGCCCGTAATTAAGTAGAAATATCAGGAAACCTGGGGAAACCTTGTAAAGAAGAAATGCATTTTAGCTGCAGAAAAACTGAATGATCAAATTAGAGAGGCTTCAAACATGAGTGGGAGAGTACTTCACCTCTGCCCTTCCCTATACCAAGATCAGCTCACAAAGCAGAGGCGATGCCAGAGCAAGAATGGGACAAGAGGCTTCCCCTACAAACAGGAAGGAGAAGAACATGAATTACTAAGTAGGTTGGAGGTAGATGACACCAGAAAGGATTGGATGACACATCTCTCAGAGCTTTGGGAAAGAAGACCAATAACCTCCAAGCTGTGGTGGAGTGATGTGATTCAATGAAGAAGGGTGAACAAAAGCATCTATATTTGGGGGATCCTACACTTGTCTGGAAGTAGGCAAACTTGTCCACATCATCATTTTGCCCTGAACATCCTCCATGGTGAAGAACATGGCTGTGTCCCAGCCTGACCAGGTAAGTTATTTCAACACAGCTAAACTGAAATAAGAGGCAGACGTATGAAGGACAAGGAGATTTTTGCTGGGTCTACATTCAAGCATCTCTGAACCTAGAACCAGGAGAGGGAATATAATTTTTGGCCCTGAAAACAGACTTTCATTTTGGGCACTGCTGTCACCAATGCACTTGTGCTAGAGTGTCTGTCTACACTAAAACTTTATCTTCTGTCTGCATCCAGGTGCATTGCTTTTTTGCTGGAAAGATTTTTTTTAAGTGCAAAAATGGTACTTTTGTCCTAAATAACCTTGTTTCCTTGTTCCAAGTTGACCAGAAAACCTTGCAAGTTCTATCTTTTCCTCTCCAATCTTAAAATAATACTGGACACTTGTCCCTGTCTTTTGTCAATATCAAAAAGTTGTACATTCCCCCTATTCAGGACTCTATGTTTTATCTCCTTTTTTCAGTTGAGGTAGATGATGTATTTGGGATTCATTTGTAACCTTCAAAAGCTTTTTGATAACACATCTGTTTTACAAGAGTAGCACACACTATCCTTAAGTGTTGGGGAAGGAAGGGAATATTGGGCTGTTGCAGACTCTCTCTCTATAAAGGGGAAGTAGTCATTCCTCTGGGGTCAAAGTCCAGAGGGTCTGCACTTTGTTCATTCTCTCCTGCCTGCAAGCAGGGAATCAGGAAACATAAACACCTACGAGATAAAAGCCAAACCTAAACCTAGAGAAACAAGCAGTGTTGCTCTAACTCTGGATTAGACCCTTGCAACATATGCTGGAGTCTGCCACCAGCTACTGCAGGTCAGACTACAGTGGAGGAAGGGACCTATCATGTTGAGAATTACCTTTGCAGCAGAGACATAAAATATCATGCACAAATTCAGGCACAAGGAAGGGTATGGGATAAGAAAACAGTGTTATTTTACTGTGAGAAGAGTAAGAATCTTTATATGAGGGGGTGTAGTGGAGAATGCCGGGTATGTACATAAAAGGTTGTTGCAACAAACCCAGAATATTTTGCTAATCTTCACAGAGAAATCAGCTTGAAAAATTCATCCTTGCAAAGTCAGTTGCCTTGTCCTGTCTGTTGCCCAATCTGACTAAAACCACAATAAAGAGAAAGGTAAAAAAGATCCTGATTTCTGATGGACTTCCCTTGAGAACTTCTTGCCCACGGGGAAAGGTCTGACTCAGCAGAGGGTTTGCAGAGCTCTGCAGCTGGGTGTCTGCAGGGTACACACAGGGGAATGCAGACATCTACAGTTCTCCCTTTTCAAGTTTCTCTCAGCCTTTATTCTCTTCCTCATCCATTGCTTTGTAGGTCTGGTCTGCTGGCTTTTGGCCCCATTTAGTCAAAGCTCTTGTAGAGAGACATCTGGCTTATCATCAATGTAGTCATTCTAAATTTGTCTGCTCCATCTCCTACCAGCATCACATTGGTGTCACTGAGTCTAGATATTTACTAGTTCTGTAAGCCCTGATGTTCAGCTCCCTTTCTATGGGTGTTTAAAGGAAAAAGTCATCCACGTTGGAATGGGGAAGGAAAAAACTGACAAGTCAGGAACACAAAAAAGAAAATCAAAAATGGACCAAATGATGAGTCTTGAGAACTCAAAAGTGAAATTCAAGCAATGAATTCCCTCCATGTGCCCTTCAGATTGGCCTTCACTCGATTATATGACACCATGCTTCAGCTTCTCTTCTACCCTGTGACTCATCTGTCAGATCCTGATTTGCCTGGGGACAAGTAGGAGGGATGTTGTAGCACTGGGCTGCAGTCAGGCAACATGTCCCTGTTCCTGGGGCCCTCAAAGCCACGCTCCTCTGCTGCACCCAGTGCCAGCTCCCTGCCAAGGCATACGCCAGATGTGCAGTCTACTTTGGGACTTCATTCACATGCTAGAACTGGATAAATTTGAGAAGTCAGAGGGCAGAATGAGCATGAAGGACAGCAGGTAGATCCTTACATAAACATCATCTGACAGAGAGGAAAATGGTGTCTTCTGCTTTCAAAGAAAGCAGCTGGAATCAAGCCCAGAAATTTTCTGCTGCTATCATCACTCAGCCACACTGCACAGAAAACTGAAGACACAAAAATGATACAGTATGAAAGTGATAGAAGTGCTGTAGTTTGGCTTAAAATTGCACTGGGAATTGGAATTTCAGCTCACAGACACCACATCTTAATAGTGACTTCCCACAGATAAGGTTGATAGAAAAGGTTCAGCAAAGTGGTAACATTCATGAGCCCTATCTCCAAGAGCTGGATCTTGTAAAAGTATATGCTTCCCACTGGCTTTATGGAGAATATTTCTTTTGGATCCTTGGACAGCTGCAGCTCCCAACACTGTCAGCTGGTTCCTCTGACAGTGGTTTGTATTTTAATATGATGCAGAATCATTCTATCTTATGTCCTTATGCTCCTTACTGACCTAAAGAGCTGCTGTTTGTCTTCTCTGAATGGACACATTTCAGTGAGAGAATAGACACCAGTACAGCACAGGCAGAACTCTCCACTGCTCTGTGCTTTTCTGTAAGCAGCTGCACGCCTGCAAGGTGGGTGTGGAAGGCTGCCAAGTCCTAGTGGCTCTCTTTCATGCCCTCAGTAATGGGTTATAACAGTAGTTACAAGGCAATGAAGCTATCAGACATATATATCAGGTTAGGGCTGTATGCATACTTCAGGAACCAGTTTAACAATAGCTTGTGCTTATGCATTTGATTAGGAGTTCAAACACATGCATGGAAAGAAAAGGAAACACAGGACAGTCATGAGCAGTTGCTGTTACAAGTGGCTGTGATTCTGTTCACCACAACAGTGCTGGGTCAATTTACCCAGGTGATCTGGCTCTGGGAACTGGTGGCTCGAGGAATGGTACAAAATAGTTATATTGATGTTATCTCTTCAACAATATTTTAGAGACAAAAGACAAAAGGGCAGAAAGTCTTTAAGCAGCTGCTTTATCAGCATGGTGTCAGACTATTGCAATCTACAACTGGGGTACCAGAATATGCTTGGTAAGCATATTTTTGCCTTTTTAGGGTGGTCAAAGATCATTTGCTCCTTGCAATAACTTACTGAAAAGAATGTAGAAGCACAGAATGGTAAATTATCAGTATAGTACAAAGTTATGTATTATTTACAAGCACAGTGTGAGCTGTCAGGTCAGTTAAATCAATTATTCACCATTTGTTCAATTTAGCTTTGTGTAAATCTTCATTTTCTCACTCAGCAAATTCCAAATTTACAACAAAGCCTTATGCCATGTCTGTAATGAGAACAGACTGAGAAGTAGAAAAAGGCAGACAGCTTACTAAATTTATAAGCAATTGCTTGAAAAAAGAATGATCAATGTCTACACTGCTTTATTTAATCTAGAGTGTGATTTTTGTGTGTAAATCATATATGATATATATATATAAATTTATATGTTGAGATAGGAATATTAAATTCCATCCATTTCTTGTCTGTTAGATACAGCAAGAGATCAAGGCATTACCGTAAGTACTGAGGGACTGATTAGAAGAGGGATTCATGGACTTTTAAAGCTAGAAAGGACCATTATGGACTGTGACATCTTGGATCACATAGACTATAAATTTCACACAGGAATTACTGTAACAAGCCTGTGTCTTCTGATTGGACTAGACTGTATCTGAAGAATTTTTTTTATATTTAATTTGGCCATAACGTGCTGCTTCACATCGGTGGAGATATTTATATAAACCAAGGTAAAAAAGAAAAATTTGCTTATTGGTGAAACCAGAGAACCAGCAGTAAGGGTAGATCTAAAATCTGATGTACGTCATCATGTACATCTGCATGATGTACAACTAGAATGCATTGCTAGAAGAAGTTATTTGCATTAGAGATTTCAGTGCAGTGTTGTTCAAGTAGTATGGAAACAGTGAGATTATCTAGCTTACTTATAGACCTCTACTTTGCCCAAGAAAAAACCCTCAGCTGAGAAGATAATTCAATCTCTCTCTTTGCCGTGCCTGCTTTTCTTGAGAGGACCCTGGCTATGTCAATGTATTGGGGAAATGGAAAATTATAATGCATGAAAACAACTGATTTTTTGAATTACTGATTAAAGTTTACCATTCATTAGCTGAGCAATTGGAGCTGGCCATATATACATTTAGTGTGGCTCACTTGTGAACCAAAATGAGTTGGGTCAAACCACAGAAAAGCTCTAAGGCTAGTCTGCTTTTCTACAGTGGTCATTACTCATTGATTTCTGTAGTGGTTACTGTTGTACTCACTGAAATGATGCATAATCAGGTCTCTAGTGTACTAAATGAGGTGGTTTTTTCCTCTCTGTACTCCTCTCTTGAACAAAAAAAAATATTCAATGAGGAAATATTAAATCATGCCTTTCTTTTTCCTATGTCCAAAATCTGAGTTGAACAGAATTCTTCAAAGGAGAGCTCAAAAGAAGGTCCAGGCTCTGCATTTGTTTACCATGTTGCAGGATGTAGTTCTAGCCCCTGCTCCTTCACACAAAAGGTTTCCAGCTCTATGCACACTGAATTAGGCCTCCATAGCGGAGTTGTCTTTATGGAGCACAGCTGTCCTCATGAACTGTCCTTGCCACTAAGTGCTTTGAAAGTGAGTTGTGGTAGTTTGAGTAGAAAATGGAAGAGGAACTAGCCTTGAGCAGATGAATTATAACTCATGGAAAACATCCTCAGAATACCAGGAAGAAACATGAAATCTACAGGGTCAAAACTCTAGTATATATTCATAATATTATTCTGTTAACTACAGAAGTTTAGAGAGAATGAAACAAGTAAACTATGCAATCTTCTTGGTCATCTGGGTTTAAATTTGGATTAAAAGGGATACAAAACTTGCCAAAAAAGGTGATATGAGTGTAGCTGAAAGATGGATATATGGTTCCATTTCTGACTGTCATAATTTCTATTGCTCCCCAAGGCCTCTCACCACCCAGAGTGATAGTTTTTGGAGCAAGGGGGATTTTGTTTCTGTGTAATGAGGTGGGAATGTCTGGGGACCGTCTGAATAGAAGCAACACACTTCAGTTGGTCTATACTGCATAGCAGATAGATACTGCAAAAGTGAGAGATGGGCTATTTGCTTTTGAGAGACAGGAAGGTTTTCAGTGCTCCACAGTGAAAGAATACTGGGAGGTGAGATGTAAAGTTGTTTTTCTGTTGCAGGTGTTTTTCTGAATTGTCAGTTGGTCCTTGTGTTTGACTGGACCAAAAAGCATCAAATGGGACAAGTCATTCGCTGCTATAGAACAGACTGCTCTCTGTGTCACAGCTACCACCTCACTGTGTGTCAGAGTGAAACCTGGATCAGCAGCATAAGTTACAGATGGGCATTTGGAAAATATAAATCATACGGTCTCAGATCTTTCCTTGGTCAGAAGGACTTGGAAAGGTCTTTTAGAAGATGTGTTGCACATCGAAAATTGAGAGCCTCTACATTTTCTAAAGGAGTTTGATACTGAGAGAGGTGTTCAACTTAAAGTATGGCAGATGTCCTGTATTATACTGTAATGGACTTCCCATTCCTGAGTAGCCACTTACATTTTTGTGCCTTTTGTTTCCTCGCCAACAAGGACAAAGGGTCTCTGAAAAGTAAGGAAACAATATGTGCAATTCTGAAATATCATTTTAAAAGTGTACATTTTTTGCTTCTAAATCTGGAGTATTTCGAAGGAAAAAAACCCCAACATTCGACATCCCAACAAAATATCAAAAGCCTGCCTCAGAAAAAATATGATCATGAAATCATTATTTACTTAAAAGTCCATCATCTTAGTAAGTTAGTGAAGAGACTTGCTCCAGAGAGTGTCCTGCAAAATGTTTTAGCCCATGGAAATTAGCATGTCAAAATATGTTGCAAGTCTGACATTTTTTTCTTGTCTATCCATGCAAGGATGTAATCGAAGAAAAAACTAAATTAAACATTCATGACAGAAACTGTTTGAAAGCTGCTCTAAGAACTAACACTAATGTGTCAACTTTCCAGTCTGGTACCTTGCAGACAAGCTTTGTCCCTGACTAGTCGGTCTGTGTTTCTTGGCTATTTAAAAAGTATTATTATTGAGAGAACACTCCTTGTTACTTAGCTAGGAATCAATTTCTTCCCTGACACTTCTAAAAATGGGCTGGTTTTTATTAATGACAAAAGCTGCCCATATTGAAGCATTTTCACAGTGTTGTGTAGCCAAAGGAGAAACTGGCCGATAGCCTCAGAGACTACTACCAGACCCTCAAAATCCTCTTAAAAACAAGAGCATCACAGAGTCACAGAATGGTCTGGGTTGGAAGGGACCTTTAAAACTCACCTAGTGCAACCACCCTACCAGGGCAGGGACTACTTCCACTCGACCAGGTTTCTCAGGGCCTCATCCAATCTGGCCTTGAACCTCTCCAGAGATGGGTTCAGAGCCTCATCCAACCTGACCTTGGGGGTGTGACATCTACCTTCTCTTTGGGCAACCCGTGCCAGTCCGTCAATACCCTCAGAATTAAAAAAAACAAAAACAAACAAAAAAAAACCACCAAAACAAAAAAAAACCAAAAAAACAAACAAACAAAAAACCCAACTTTCTCATATCTAACCTAAATAAATCCTTTTTCAATTTAAAATCATTATATCCTGCTATCTCAACAGGCCCTGCTAAAACATCCATCCCCATCTTTCTCTTCTTGTAGCCTCCTCTTCTCCAAGCTGAACATGTACTCTCTCAAGCCTTTTCACACAGGACAGGTGTTTCAGTCCTCTCACCCTTTTTTTTTACCCTCTAGATTCCATCCATTTCTTTCTTGTACTAAGGACTCAGGAGCTGGATTCACTGCTCCAGGTGGGTCTCACCAGAGTAGAGTACAGGGGGGAATCACCTCCCTTGATTTGCTGTTCATACTTCTCTTCATGCAGCCCAGGGCACGTTGGCTTTCTGGGCTACAAGCACACACTGCTGGCTCATGTCCAGCTTTTCTTCCATCACCATTCCCACATCCTTTTTTACAGGGCTGCTCTCAATCCTTCATCCCAGGCTGCATGGACAACAGGGATTAACCCAACCCATGGGCAGGACTTGCACTTGATCTTGAACCTTATGAAGTACAATGCTTCCCTTTTTCCAGTCACCAGGGACTGCACTTCATGTATCATGGAGACTGGCTTGGCAGCTACATCAGCCAGCTCCCTTGGCACCAAGTGTCTCATCAGGTCACACAGACTGCCATATGTTTGGGTTTCTCAGGTGGTCGCACACCTGATTTTGTCTTACAGTGGAACTTTGCTCCCTAGTCCCTGCCTTGCCGTCCATCCAGTTACCTGGCAGAGTACTTCCCTTGTGAAATATGCTGCTGTCTTTCAGAAGTTTCTCCGGGAAAATATTACTAAAAATACATGTATTTGGCACTTGCTATCAAGCTACTTGGTGCTAGTCACAAGGATAGATTATAAACCAGCTGCTGGTTCTCACTGGGAGAAACATTCCAAGAACAATGCTTCCCAAAAATAGCAACACAGTCCTGGATACTGTTTCAGCCTAGGTTTCTTTAGGGTCAAGCATCTGAAGCAACTCAAAAAAGAGGATCAACTCCATGACCCAATGCAAACATTGTCACACTACACTGGTTCTTAAAAATCCTGCTTTGCTAACAGGCAGGATGGACTTGTTGCAAGTCCCTAGGAGTGAGAGAAGGGGAAAGGTTATTTGTGTCAGTGCTCCCATGTGAAAGACAGCTTATGGTTTTCTGCAGATTTGATGGATGCAACCATGATGGAGATGAAAAAAAGGTCTTGGCTACTTGGGCTCTCACCCAGCTGTTGGAAGTGTTGGAATCAAGAGAGGCTTTCCAAGCAAAGCCTTGACAAGCAGACATTGACGTTCAGTCATCTTCTCATAATTTGATGAAGAAGAGGTATCTCTAAGGAGTGATTTTACACAAAAATAAATGAATTAAAAATTAGAGCTATACAAACATTAAAAGAAAGAACAGCCCTGAAACCTGAATCATCAGGAGAAACTAACAAATTACTTTTAGTGTGGGTGGTCACTGCTTAACATCTACAGCACAATTCAGGAAATGGACCACTGTCCAATACATTGTGTTCTTCCTAAGCCATAGAAAGGTTTTCATTATCCTGGTTAGTTTCCTATTCCTGTGTTCTCTGTCACCTCTATTAAGGCAAACTCACGTGGTGGAGGATATTTTTCCATGAGCCACCTTTCTCCTCTAAAGGATCCTCTCAGGGCATCTGTAACTCATCCTGCAAAGGCTAAATATATAAGCCCTGATGTAAGAGTGTATTCACAGAAGTGTTTAGCAACAGAAAATCATCTGAAGACACTATGCAAGACTAATAAGTTGATAATATTTTCCAAATAAAACCACTCAGGATAAAAACAACTTCCCTTTTTTCTTCTGTAATGTCAAACTAAAGGATGACTGTTGCATCAGCAGACTTTCACAACACATTAAAAATCCCAGAGAAACAATGCATCACACATGAAGAGCCTCCTACCAGATTCATGCAGACAATGAAATTCTACACAGCTTCTTCCAGGAAAATGGCTTGTGTACTCTGCAGCTATATCCAGGATTTTTACAAACTGTTCTGCATGGTTCATTCAGTGCTCAATAGATTAGATGTTGCTGAATTCACATGAGTTCAGGTTAAATAAATAAAATGAAACACAACAGCTGGGGCTACTCATCACTCAAGCACATGACACCTATTGCCAAACCCAAGAGATACTCAGTGATGTTGTAATTACCAGGCTGGGTCAGTGGTGAAGTAGAAAGTGGGAATGTTATAACAACAACTGCATGGATTATCTGTGATCAGAAAAAAATATTGGAGAGGTTTGTAGTATATGGCAAACAGCAGTGTTCCAGGAACCATTACAGATAGGAGCAGCATTTCCTTCTGTAAAATTCCATTACATGGAAAAAGATATGTTCTCCCACACATTATAGTGAATTGAATGGCCTGTATAAGTGCCACTCATGCAGAAATCCAGCAGAGATTAAGGGAGCACAGATTTCTCTTCCAGTGGTTTCTGCCCAAATGGCTCTTCACAGCTCTGTGCTTTGTGTCTTGCCAGGACCAGGCACAGGAGCAGAAGCAGAGGAAATTTTTTAAAAAAGGAGGTATAGAGTATAGAACAAGTCTGTGTCAGGGAAGGGAAAAGGCTTGAGATCCGTGTGTGTCAGGCACAAGCAGGATGATTTCACACTACAGGAAAGAAGGAGATGACAGCTCTAGGCAGGTCAAGGCTGTTTTATTCATGTTAGGTCAGGATCCACAACAAAGGTCTCAAGCCTATATCCAGTGCAGGCTAGAAATATTAATGTACATCAAGAAGAGTCAGGGGAACAATGTGACTAGCACAGCATCTGGCTTGTTTGAACTTTTCTACCCTGCAAGAGCAGGAACAGCTGGAGAGCAGAAGAGAGTGGCCTTTGGCTGCAAGACTCACACTCAGAATTTCCATTCTACAGCAAGACACCTTCACCACTCAGCACCCCACCCCTGGCATGTGCATACTCATTCTTTGTTTTGATAAGCAAATCAGGATGTACTTTAATGTATTATACCTGGGGGAATTTGACTCAACACATTGAGCTGAGGTTCCAAGAAGATGTAGTTATTTTTGATGCCAGTAATTTTTTTTTGTTTCTCTTCCAAATAGGACAGAAAAAAGGAAAAAAAAAAAAAAAAGAAAAAAAAAAGAAGCTAGCACTGGATTTTTGCCTGGTTTCCATTCTAAATCACCATTTATCCCCTTGCTCAGCTGATGTCACTGGAAACATCAGAAAATCTTTATCTTGCTAACCATCATAAAGAATAGAGAATCATAGAAAACAAAATAGCATCCTTGTCACTGCATTCTGTAATGTTCAAGCATGTGGCCCCTGGAATGGCAAATAGCCCAGCCTCACAACTACCTAAGGATGCACATGCCTGGATTCCACCCAGGATCCAATATTCCACCCAGGATCCAATTCACAGGTTTCAGTACACACCCTCTGCTCAGCCATTATCCACCTGGGAGCATCTAAAACTCTGCATGTGACTCAGTTTTCTCCTGGGAAGTCACCTAAAATCCACCTTTGTACATATGGAAATGCATTTTTCTTTCAAGAGATAAGCAATGAGAAGTCATAAATAAAATTCAGAGGCTTCAGAAATTAGCTGATTGTCACTTAAATGAGCAGAGAATCTCACTCAGAAATCTGAACTGTGCCCAGAATGAAGGATCAGCCACATATTCCTAAAAGACTCACTCCTGTCGGATGCTGAACTTGGGCATTTGTGAGTATAACAGGGAATTACAGAAGGAGGGTGACAATGTCACCATAAGCCATCTCTCTAGTGTGCTCCAATTGGAACAGTACATCATAAGAGTTCAAGTCAGTAACTGATTGTTGATATTAGCAGTCATACAGAAAAACCCAGAGCCATTTCCCCCTGCTCAGACTCTGTCTTTAAATGTTTCTTAATTTCCCTGCTATTGTAGTACAGGCTTGAGGCCACTCTCAGCTCTGATTTCCAGTTATTTATCCCCTAAGAACAGAATGCCAAAGATGGGAGATTTTATCAGGCCCTTTTAAGCAAAACTTTAGAAATTTTGATGGCAAGGAAACATGAGGATCCAGATGTCAAGTGGAACCTATCATAGCTTTCATGGAAAGCTATTTTTAATGCAACCAACTCAGTTGGCATGAGTGGAGCAGAGCCACGGAATAGAAAGGGCGCTCCTAATGCTGAGCCTGTCACATTATACAGCCATGCTGGGTCAGGAAAGAGGGAACGGGTTTCTCCACAAATAGTAAATGCCTCACAGCTTAAAAATCACTGCAACCCTTTCATTTGAAACAACTATTGGAAGGGTACTGAGAAGGCTGAAACTTTGAATATCCCTAGTTCAGGAGGCTGTCTCACTGGGCTGGGGATGTGTTGGAGCTTGTAATCCTGGAGTCAAACATGCTCCCTCTGTTTGTTTGTTCACTCTTCCATGATCTTACAGCTACTTTATATAACAAGCACACAGGCACCTTACACTGCTGGCTGTGTGTAGAAGTTTTTAGCTGCCACTCTATACTGTAGCTTGGCTGGTACTTTTTAAAAAGCTATAAAATCCTTCTCTCAGTTTTCATTATCCCTCGAGGGTATTTCTGGCATTTGGGGGAAAAAGATACGGCAGAGCATCCAGATAAAGCAATTTTGAGTGCTTTTGCATTTTTACAGGAGAAAAGTTTAAAAACACACCCTGGAAGATTTTCACTAGAGCCAAGCACTGTCCTCAGACATGTCAAATACAGGCAGCATTCAGCTCTCCCACAAGACCTGCCAAGACTCATGTGCCAAAAGTGAGATTCACAGAGATTCAAATCCTCCTTCTCCAGATACTGCTCATTCCTGGCACCTCCTGTGCCTCCTGCATTTACAGCACAGCCCTTGTCTTTCACTGCCTCCCTCCTGCTTTGGGACAGGTCAGTGTTTGTGGACTACCCAGTCTGCTTCATCTCAACGAGGTGGCCCTGGTCCTTGAATGCATGTGCTACAGGGATTTATTTTTTTCCCACTAAGATCAGCCACTGACTCTTCAGTGAGTCTTTCCCTATGATCTGACAGCAGATAGCACTGCCCTCTGCCTCTAAGATGAGGTCTGCATTCAGTTGCTGGAGATGATGGCTATGATGGCCTTTTCCATCTGTGCTGTTACTAATCACATTCAGGTCAATATGTGGTCAATTTTGTCAACTCCATCTCTCCTGGTAGTAGACACAAGCCAAGTGACCAGTGCTAATGCGTGCCAGGGCCTCTGAGCTCTTTAAATAAGGCTCACATCCTAAACCACTGTGCAAATTTAAGGCCAGAGGGGTGGCTCTGGCTATCAGATCTGACCTGAATGATGCAAGACACAGGAATTCATGTGGTCGTTTCCTCATTCAGCGCTGTCATGGGTCATCTGTCTGTGCAAGAAGTGAAAAGGGAACCATATAAATCAGATGATTCGTCCATGGGGAGGTACCAACACAGCAAGGAATAGGGTGATCCATTGCTCCAGCTTCTGCCCTCTGAGACTCCAGTTAATTAAGTTTAATGCTCATGGATAGAAGCAGCTGCTGCAAGGCACATTCCCCCAGCTCTCAGAGTACAAGGGGGAAATTTGGGATGGCTCCTGTGTGATCTTGCTTTTGGCAGCCACTTCTGATAGACAGGAGGGTGGGAGCAGATGAGGAAGCAAGGGTAGGCTGGACTACTGCCCAGGGGCAAAGGAGTTCATTCCTTCATGTTGTTACAAGCACAAGTGGTAATTACAGGATAATTTGGATTGACTTTCAAACTGCACTAAACCCCCTTTATGCAGCTTTGGCAACATAGGGTGACCTTGCCGAAGGGACAGAAACAGCTCAAGAAAATGGCGTGGGCAAGGACATGGGTGAGGAAGAACAAGCTGGCCCTCTCAATGCCAACCTAAAGGGCAGGGTCAGGACAAAATATGTCCCTGTTCTGCTGGCTGCTGGTCTCTCCCTGGAACAAAATTGGTTTGCTGTTTGTTCTGGGATGATAGGTTGAGTTGTGGCCACTGGTGAGCAGAACGTGTCAGTGACAGAAGAAGGGGGTGAAGTGTAGCAAAAATGTCGCAGTGCAGGTCCAGCCTAGCATAGTGCCCCTGCTGCTGGGAACAAAGTGACTCAGAACAGAGATGATGTTAGCTAGTTTTGCCCAGTTTGTCTGGGAAAGCCTAGAGGAAGGCTGAACAAAGTGGCTCAGAACAGAGATGATGTTAGCTAGTTTTACCCAGTTTGTCTGGGAAAGCCTAGAGGAAGGCTGGAGGTGGAGGAAGCTGCAACTGCAGCCCAGGGTGCTCTGGCTAATCTCTTCTCAAAGCTGCTGTAAGATCTGGACAGCCCCAGGCTGCCTAGGAGCAAGGGGAAGAGGAAAGGTTAAAGAAAGGCCTGTCTGTCCTCTTTCCACTCTCTTGCCCCAAGCATAAGAAGCAGACTTGGGCCTGCTGCGTTTCTATAAGCAGCGCATGTTTCTTTAGCAGCCCTGGCTCTATACTCCGGTGAGAATCATGGAGTTGTTTAGGTTAGAGAAGTCCTCATAGCACGGTTTGGAAGAAAATGCATATTTTCTTGTGCCTGAAGGGTCGGTGTGTCAGGATTCCTCCAACCAAAGCCCGGCCAGGGGCTGTGAGTTATGGGGAAAGCAGCCACAGGAGACTCCTGCCGGTGCTTAGGGGGGTGCAGTGACCAAAGATCTGCTACCCCCTGGCTCTGTTATTTCATGGTACTTAACACAGTACTTAAAAATCATCATCATCATCATCATCATCTAGAGAAATTTTATTTTCGTTCTGCTTTTAAGGAGGGCTTTGGCGAAGGACACCACCACCTCAGGCCTAGCCGCGCACTGCCTCCCTCGCCCCGCGGCCCTGGAGCCGGCGGGCCCGGCGGGGCCATGCTGCCCTCCTGNCGCGGGATGCCCGGGGCAGGGAGAGCAGCCGCTCAGCCAAGGGAGGCTGCTGGGGCCATCTCCGCTGTCCCCGCTGCCCCCCGCAGCATCGCGGGCAGGCGGCGTGCAGAGGCGGTGCCCTCCAGCTCCCGGGCGTCTTGGTGCCCCTTTAACCCTCCTGCCTAGCTTCCCTCCAGCAAAGGGCTTCGTAGAAGGGAAAGGGGAGCAGGCCTTCCCTGCTTAGGTTCCTTTTTCTGTTTCTTTTTCGTCCTCCCCTTCTGTTTGGAAAGGATAGGCAAAGACTTGATTTGTTAACATCTGTAAGGATTTTAAAAGCTCTTTAAGTGTTGTGACTGCGGTACCCAGTTTATCTCTCCTTTTCAAAGCTAGTGATCCTCCCAAATCAGTTAGAGTTTAGCAGCTGTGGAGATGACACTCAAGGCAAGTTAATGCATTTAAATAAAATACTGGAAAAAGTCACAGCCTAGAAAATTCATCCACAACCACTCCCCCTATTTATGTCTCTCAAACTGAATTTTAGAATGGCTTGGGTTGGAAGGGAACATTTTAGATCATCTAGTCTACCCCTCCTGCCATGTGCAGAGGGTCATCTCTCTCAGATGCAGCTGCACAGAGCTTTGTCCAACCTGACCTTGAATATTTCCAGGTATGGGGCACCTACCATCTCTCTGGCAACCTGTGCCTGTGTATAACTTCTTCTTTATAACTAATCTAAATCGTCCCTCCTTCAGTTTAAAACCATTGTCCCTTGTCCTATTGCAACAGGTCCTGCTAAAATTTGTCCCCATCTTTCTTATAGAATAGAAGTCACTATGCCAGACAAGCCTGTTAGGACCTGACACCATGGTGTGATGTACATCCCAGCCCTGGAGCTGGGGATACCAGCTCAGGTATTCCTGCCCCATCCTGCCCTCCACCACTCAATCCAGCCCTTGCTGCTTTCATGTCAGTTTGACCCTTAGTTCTGTCAATCTGTTAGAATTTTAAATAGGTTTCTTCCTGTATCCGTCACCAGATAACTGCTAGACACGCCAGCTTGATTGAAGAGGTGATAAGATGTATCAGGGCAGGAGCTAAACTGCATCCCCAGACACAGGGTGTCTGCTACAGGGGCTAATGTGGGAGCTTGCAGAGAGGTACAGGATGGTGTTCTACCACACGGCTCCTAAGTACAAGGATCTTTAAAGTGTGAGATGTCTAGCAGCAGCTCAGTACCTTGAGCTGTCTACAACTTATGATCCAGCTTTCTGTCGGAGAGAGCACGTCTCACACACGCAGATAAGCTGACACCTCCCACCTTCCCAGCAATGTAAGGCAACAGTCAAATGGATCTTCGTGTGCACCTCTGGATGTCAGCTTTACCTGTAACTGTAAATGTTAACAGTAACACATGAACACTCATTACTGATGGGCCAAAATCTTAAACAGAAAACAGTGCAGGCAACTGAGGTCAGGAATTTTCTATGACTAAGGAATAAAGAAAAGGATTGTGTGGTTTTTTCTCTATCTGTGAACTCTGAATAGTTTTTAAGAGTGAGACTGGACCTGGAGAGAGTGACAAACTATAATTGCAAACTTGAGCTGATATGCTGGCAAGTTCCATCCTTATCATGTATGAATGTAGATCAGGGAAGAAAACTGTGCCTCAGCCAGACCAGCCAACACACCAGCTAACAAACCCAACTCACCTTGAAGAGAAGGAACCTCCATTATGGAGAATAAGAGGGAAGTTGGGACAAGGACATTTGAGGCCATCAGTGGTGCTGTGGGGCCCACTGGTTTTTCACAGAGTGGAATTTGCTGGAGGTGAGCTCTGCTCATTACAAATACCAACCCTACATGGGACTGCAGCAAATTTATTTTTCAAACCCTCCAACAGGAGGGCACCTTGACTGATGCTTCTGAAGGACTCTGTTGTCCAAACACTGGGTTTCTCTTCACTAAAAGACTTATGAAGTTGCAGTCTGAGGTGGGTTTTTTGTTCTACGTTTTTTTTTGCTTGTCAGTGCCTGGTGGTGAGGGACTTTGAGGTCTAGAACTGAGGACTCCCAGGCAGTTCAAAATGCAATATAAATTCATATGGAAAGTTTGCAGCTAGGGCGAATTATGTTTTGTACTTATTTTGATAAGAACCCTCAAAATATTGCCTTTCTCTTCAGTGTCTCTGGGGATTTAAATGCAATGAGGTGCATTATTATTTTAGACCTCCAAATGAGTGGGGAAGATTGAGGCCACAGAGGACCATGTTCATAATTAGGCTCATCCTCCTGCAGCAATTTGCCTGTGAGCATTCCTCTCCCACTTTCAAAGAGGAAGTAAGGGAACACCTTGAAGCAAACAGATTTAATGGGATCACTCCTCTTCACAGACAATGTCAATGGGAAAGAAGGAACCAAGGGTTTAAATGTTTCCTCACCATCTAATCTCATCTGATTCTTGGAGATGACCACATGGAAATACATGGAAACCTCTAACCCTGCTGAATTCAAAAGTAAGAGTCAGGACTCTGGGATTTCAATGGGTGACTATTGTCTTTTTATTTCTGTTCATTTTCAAATGTGTGTATCTAAAAATCTGATCCCACTTCTGAAACTTCTGTCTGAGAAATAACACTGTCACATTTGGGACCAGGAGAACAAGACACCCTACACCACCTCAAATGGGCTAAGGGAGGGGGCTGTTTCACCACCAATTTTCTCTCCTACAGCCAGTTTAACTGAGGTTCTCAAGGGCCTGGTGATCAAAAGAGAAGTTAATTCTGTGGGTTTATGTCAAAAATTACCCCCCTGTGCAGTATCATTCCTTCTGCCTCTCCCCACATCTTCTGTGCATCTAAATCTGTTCTCAAGCCCTTTACACCCCATTTAATCCCCCTCCTCTTCTCGTGGTAAAATCAGTCCTCCACACCAGGCTTCAGCTGTTTCTCAGAGCTTGTCTGCTCACATCACTGAGCAAGGGATGAAGTAATGAAAATTACAAGCTGTGGAAATTTGATCTCTCTATTCTGAAATTACTGCTCTCTGAAATCTGAGAATATATATTTACTTTAATATTCTTGCAGAGGAGGGAAGTATCCCCAAGGCATAAAGGAAAGACAGAGAACTAGGAAGAAGGAATAGCATGAAACCATTTGTACTTGATTAAATGTTATATAGAGTAGTGAGTGAGTGGATCTTTCCTTTAAGGCTGACAAAAAAAAAACGCAGCATTGAGCTCATCTTGGTATTTAGAAGCAGTTAACACTTCCTTTTCGCAATGTACATTTATATACAGTCATTTGAAGGTGAGGAGTTGTCATCTTCTGCTTCCCCAACACATAAACGGTGTTTGCTGTTTCATGATGATATGTTGGCATTTTCCTTAAGAGCAAAGATCCTGGAGTCTTGTAAGAGCAGTAAGAATCGTAGTTGTCAGTCATAAAATAAAGTGAAGAAACTCAGTTTATTGGTCTTGAAATAATCACATAAAGCTAGAAAATATGATTAGAGTAAACCCTAAAGGGTCAAAATTTGAAGTGAATTAAAATATCTGCTAGAATTTGTTTTGAACTTGTATAGAACTTCTAAAAATGCCATGATTTTGGGAAAGCAAATTGGCACATACTGTGTCAAAACTACTATTGCTGTTGCAATAATATCTAATTTGGTAGTTGCTACATAAAGCAAAGTCAGTCTCTGCCATGAAAAGCTTAGACTCTATCTTCTATGGTTTTACTGTTCAGATCAAACCATAGAATAAGCATGAATGTCAAGTTGAGTATCAAGTTGACCAGAACTAAAGGACTAAGGAGACTCTAGCCTTCACTAGTGTAAATCTTCAATGTTTTGATTTTCTGGCCCTCCAAAACCTGTGAAGGAAAATGTTCAACAAATGTCTTTCCAGTATCGTGTATTTTTTCTTTCTTATAATGCTCTTCCATGTATGTGTTCATTGTGTCCATTGTCTTCCTGGCTCTGTTGTCCCTGGGATTTCTTTAATGAAGGAAAAAAATAATCTAAAAATTGAATAATCAAAAAAAAATGCTGCTAACAACAGCCTTGTGTATCTGAATGAAAAGACCTTCTTTTCCTGTTCTGACCTGGTCTAGTTCAAGAGTCAGTGCCTTTATCTGCTTCACATATTTGCAATAAATATAATCCTCTCTGAAATATCAGTTGAGTAACAATAAAAGTCTGGCAGCTGACTTGCCTTCAGAAAGTTAGCCAAATCAACCTCCCAAGATTTTCTCTACTTTTTTCTTCTCCAGGAAAAGTATGCCCTGAAGTAATACATCTTGAGAGATTTCAGAACTGTATTTTTTGAACCCTCTCATTCCTGGTAACTTGGTGTTTCAAAGGCATGAGAACCAAAATAGGGAACATTCTAGAGCACAAAGCAGAAGCTTCTGCTTGTCAGTGAGTAATGGCTGATGTATTCAGGGAGAAGCCCATTGTTCAAGCTATTCTGTAATGCTCTGACACTTGTGCTCTGCACACCATGGAGTAGGGGCCTCAGTGGATGCTGTGTGTGCTGTGTCACCCCCTCAATACTTCCGTAAGTGCTAGAAAGACTTCATGAAGGAGTGTCTATGCAGAAAATCTTCATATGTTTCTATTTTTCCTCTTCGTTTATTAATCATACGGAAGGGAAATATGTTATCTCTTTCCCAGTTTCCTTTCTCTCCCTGTTCCCAGGACATTCACAGACCTAGCCAAGTAATTAACACATGCAGTTGATTTTGTTTGCTGCCTGCTACAAATTTACCCTGTAAGCACAGGGCCATCCCTAGAGGATATAGCTTTTGTTACAGCTTTTACTTTTTTGACCTTCTGTTGCTATTGAGAAGATTTTCTAAGTTATTAAAAAGTCTTACAGACCGAAAGTTAAATCTAAGCGATCTTTGAATTCTACCTAAATTAGGCTTGGCCCCACAAAGTGTTGAGGGAATTTAGCCAAAGTACTAAACTCAAAATCTAAAAAGAAGTGAATTTTTCATTATCTAGTCAACAATGCTGTGAGAAATTTTGGATTTTCTGATATTCTGGCTTGCCTATTTTTGAAAGTTACCTGAAATTTGCATGAAATTTTTAATAGCTTTGACTAAAACACATTTCTTGTGCCTGTACTGATCATCTTTCACCAGCAAATGAGAAGCAAAACATTTTACATGCAATATGCTTCTGTCTGCTTGTAGAATTCTCTCTTTAGTTTCAATTACAAAAATCTATCATTCACTTTTGAATGAAGGCTAAAAACCAGATATCTACTCTCCTATCAAAAGTGCAGAGAAAACAGTCATTTTCAGAGAGAGTTTCTGGTCACTAGCCATAGCTACCTCTATCCCAAAGCCTGTAGGGAGTCTAGATGAGAAAAAAACTGGGTGCTGAACTTGCAGATAGCTTAAAAAAGGTGAGATGAGTTATATCACAAGATTCTTATAGTATCTATGGCTCATACCCACTTCCACACAACCAGACTGTTCAAACAATTGGTCCTGTTTGGAGTAATACAAGACACTATTTTTACCTATTTGCATCTAGGATTTTTCTTCATCTGTGGACTGATGGAAATAAAACCACTTGTGGGATCTTTCCTAGAGCTTTCACCTGCTTCTGAAGTGATGACAACAGGAAGTCAATGAAATCCAGCACACCCCAAAGGCCCTAAGGGTTTTGATTTCACTGTCTAATCCACAGTTAGAATATCTAAAATAACACAGTGAAGAACAAGTTTGTTGTAAATGGGTTACTGCACCCTCCTGCCATTCCAGCCACAACCCACATTCAAGATAAACCTGAGAGATACAAGGACCAAACAGCCACAGGTCACTTTTCCACCCCCTAGCCCATCTGATTTCTGACAGAAGGCAGTTGACAAGGCAAGTTAAAGCCAACAACACTAGAAGTTCCCTTCCTGCTTTAGGGAATTAGATAGGCTCCTTTTGCAGCTGCTCTGGGCCATCAGAGCAGAACAGAAAAATTAGGGTCTGTGTCTGATGGATTCCCCGTGTAGGGAAAGTCACAGTTAATAGAATCGTTTTTGCACATAAGACTCAATACTTACTCCTGACCTTATTTATATTAGTCCAACAACCAATAGTGCTTCTACCTACAGTGAAGCTGCAACTGATTTTAACCCACACATGTGATCTCAGAGTCATCAAAATCAGATGTAAAATACACCAAATAAATTGCTTTCCTGACTAACTAGGATTTACTCTTTACTCTGTATTCCAGTGCCCAGGCTGAATACCTCTCCTCCACAAAGACTCTGTAAATTAAAAGTTCAAGAGAAGCCATTCCAATCAATTAGATCAATGACACAGCAACTAAAACTACATTAAGTACGGCCTTGATACAATAAACTACGACAACTAGGAAAGGAGTTGTTTGATTTTATTGGGACATTGATTTGTGAACTAAGGTTTCCCTAAGTTATCTACTGTAACAAATTGCAACAGCTACTTTAGAGATATTGCAAGGCTCTTCTGGGTCAGTGTTCTAAAAAAGTATTCCTAAGCTGTAACCTTGAAAGAATCTTCTTCGGTCACATAGCCACAGCAAAGCATACATTTAGTGGACTACATTTTGTTGTAGTTGTTACTTTACTTGAACTTACATGTGTTCCACTTGAATAGGTTGTTGGCCTTTGCTCATATTGAATATTGTAGAATTATTGAGTGGTTTGGGTTGGAATGGACTTTAAAGATCCAAACCCCCTGACATGGGCAAGGAACCTTCCTCTACATCAGGCTGCTCAGAGCCCCATTCAGCTTAGCCTTGAACATCTCCAGGGATGGGGCCTACACAAACTCTGGGCAACCTGTTCCAGTACCTCACCACCCTCACAATAAAGGATTTCTTCCTGATATTTAATCTAAGCCTGCTCTTCTTCTGTTTAAGGCCATTCCCCCTTTCCCTATCACTTCGTTTTGAAAAGTCCCTCTCCAGAATTTTTGTAGGCCTGTCTTCAGGTATAGGAAAGTTCTATAAGATCTCCCCAGAGCCTTCTCTTCTCCAGGATGAACAGCCCCAGCTCTCTCATCCTGTCAGGCTCATGTCCCATGATGGACTTAGTGTCCCTCCCCCGGGAAAAAGTCAATTTCTTTCTAGTGTGAGGGGCCCAGGAGGTGGATGCAGCACTCTGCAGTGTCATAAGAGCAGAGTAGAGGGGCAGAATCACCCCTCTTGACCTGCTGGCCACACTTCTTTCTGATGCAGCCCAGAATGCAATATTGAGTCCTTTTGAGCTTTTTGCCAACCAACAGCCCCAAGTCCTTCATTCTCTACCCAGCCTGAATTTTGGGATTGCCATGGGATTGTATTGGGATTGCCTTGGGATCGCCATGGGATTGCCTTGGGATTGCCATGACCCAGGTGAAGGACCTTGCACTTGTTATTGAACTTCATGAGGTTCACACAGGCCCACCTCTCCAGCCTGTCTAGATCCCTCTGGATGGCACCCCTTCCCTGTAGTGACTTGACACATCTTGGTGTGGTCAGAAAATCTGCCATGTTGGCAACAACAAATTCAATATTCTTCAAATAAAAGCCAGTATTATTTTCATTATTCTTCTTCATGAGATCTAATACCTTAAAGCTGGTTGTCTAACTAAAGCTGATTTCAAGGTTACCTCTATCTTGAAGAGAATGTGAGGAACATCTGCAGCATGATTTATTTCATCTTTCTTAATCAAGATGGACTGAATTGCTTTCTTTAAGTACCTTTCTATAAGAAAAGATAAGTATTAGCTTGGAATGCCTGACTTTATATCTTCGGTTGCTTTTATCGCTTTATAGTCCTTCAATATATTAACTCACAGTCTCAGCATTAACTCTGGGCCATGAGTCATTGTCCTGTTATTGCCCTCAAGTGTTAAGGTGTTGTAAACCATTGAGTTGCCTTTGAGTTTGGTACAGTATCTTTCCAGGGCAATCAATGCAGTCAACACAATACTTCTGATGTACCTCAGAAAACCAGAATCCATCATGTTTGATGAGACACGCAGTATATTCATTAATTTATTATAGATCTGTTTTCTTAGCTAGCAACTCCATGTACATAATGAAGGATCTCTCCTGAATGGCCAGGACAGATTTTGCCTGCCAGCTCACACTCCATGGTGACCAGGACTTAGGCACCAACTGAAGAATGATTCCTCAGATGATAAACTGCAGCTCCCTAATATGCACTCAGCTCTGCTTAGGTGCTAAAGTCAAATGAGTCAAGGTGGAGGGCCTGTGTTTTGTCACAGTTTCACAGGAAAGTAAGAGAAAGGCTGGGCAGGGAAGTCTGGAAGTTCGTTTGGCTTTCTTCCCCTTCTCCCACAAAACCCAGACCTATCCCGTGCTTGTGGATAGTGGCACATTCTCATAGACAGTGTAGCATGTGGACTGGTAAAAGAAATAATACAGTGTGTGTTCAGAAAACACCTGTGTTTATTCATCACTGGGCTCCAGAGAACTTAAAAGGAGAGGAGACAGTTAAATGCCAGAGGAATGCTCACCCAGGGGCTATGCTCAAGTGTGTTCCAGGCAGTGGAACTTAAGGCCTCTTAATTAAAAATCCACCTTATGGGAACAGATGGACTTAAAAAAAATGAGTAAGATTTGTTGTGTATGTTACAACACGACCATTTTTGCAGCAGTTATTTTTCATCCTAAGTTGTGTAGAGCATTCAGAAACAAGGTATAGAAGACTGCCAGGAAGGCAAACTTGTCATGAAGATTGCTAGAAATAGCACAAAGGATCCCTACAGATCAGCTAAGACAGTTCACACCTTGTGACTCTATAATGATAAATCCTCCCTTGTTTACATAAAATATGGAGGATGATAATATCCTCAGATGAATATCCATCCATAGCTTACTTCATTGGTTTTGACAAAAAAAGACAAAACCTCCAGGCACTTAATTTTTCTATCAATCCCCTGAAAAAAGAAATGCTTTCCGATAAAGGACCCTGCAAAACAACTAGGATCTAGACATCCAGTCAATGATAACATCTAATTATTTCCCAGATAATCCAAAAATCTCTGCAGGAAATGATACATAAGATGCTAAGAAAGTTTAACAAAGTAAAAAACAGATGAATTTCTAGACATAAGATTCATGACTGAATTCTTCTTTCATCTCTGATAACAAAAATAAAACAATCTAGGCAAATTCCAGTCAAAAACTACTAACTGTAACAAACTGAGTTATCTTACCTTTGTATACACAAGACCCAAAATGCCTGCAAGATTTCACTTTTAAAATAGAAAGTATCTTGGTGAGAGGCTTATTCTTGTGCCTCCAGTTGGAGGACAGTATCACCATTGTAGTTGGACACATTGCAACTATCTCTGAAGAAAGATTGAAACAAAAAGGTTTCATCTGTTGATGGGGGAATTTAATCATGGTGCATCAAAATGGCTTGCGCAAACATTCCTCTAGTATTCTGCTTCTCTGCCTCAAATTTAAGTTAGAAATTGGAGCATCCACAGAAAAAGAGTAGCTGGAAAACCCATATCCATGTACTAGTACTGTTAAAGACAATATTATTTTATTATTGCTATACTATTACAGGAATGCCTATATATTTCCTCTGAGACTTGTCTACAGCTGTGTTAGACACTGTATAAATAGGATAAGGTGGTCCCTGCTGAAGTCAGCAGAAAGATCCTTTGGTAGAATTTAGATCAGGCCACAGATATTCTGAAGTTCCCAAAAGGTAGCTATTCATAACTGCTTTCTGTCTCTCTAAATTCACATATGGAGAACTGACAAAAAAAAAAAAATCAACATAAGCTTTAACATGATGCAAAAGATCTGTTAGAAAAGATGGGAGAAGAAGGAGGATTAAGGCAGGTGTATCCTGGAAAGAGTGATATTAAACCAGATGCTGCACTTCAGTTTTAATGTATTTCACAGACTGTGGAGCATCCACTTAGCCAGCAAGGTCATTCCATCTTTGAACTCATGTCAGCTCAGACTTGGGAGTATTGCTTGGTTAAATTTCCATGTTCTCCTGCACTAATAGTGTAAACATTCTCCACCCTTGAAACAGCCCCCAATGTTTGTCTTTACCATCTTCATATAAATGTCAAATGCTATTTGCTTACATTTGCATAGAGCCTCTCTGCTTGTCACTATGATTAAAGAGCTGGTATCTCAGCTGCACAGCACAACCTGAGGGGAAGAAAGAAGAGTCAGTCTTCTCCTCTCAGGCAGAAAATTTTGTGGAATTGTTGGCATGTTGAGTAGGTGCACTTGTTCTGGGGAAAGAAGGGAAAATGTGTTCATCAGAATCAGTAACAGAAACAAGGCAAATGAAATGATAAACTAGCTGTTCCCTAAGGGGAGGAATCTGCACATCCTTTTCCTTTCTCTCCCATTGACTGATTTTGTAATTAGGCATTAATCACTTCATCCTCTTGCCCAGTGTTTCCCCTTCCACAATTTATTTCAATCTGTTTAGGTCTTGATGTCTTCAAAGAAAAGTTTCCCGCCTATTCTATTTTTATACTGCACCTAGCACAAAGTAGCAGCAGCCATTGTTTCAGTGTCTATTTGCTGAAATCTAGAAGGTTATTAAGAAAAGGAAGTTAAGACACTTGTGGGAATAGGTAGCAATTAGGAAGGATGTGAACACTTTGTATAAAGAACAGAATATAGATATTTCAGATCCCTTTAAATTGCTGGGTAAGGTCATTGAGTAGCAAAGGGAAGCTTATCCTCAAGCCTGTTATGCTCCCCTTGTGTCTGGAAGGACTCAGAGGGACAGTACTTGCACAGCCCGGGAACAGCTGATCTGGCCCTGGTCAATGTCCTGACAGTCTCCATTTTTTGTAAATAACTTGTCTTTAGGTAGTTCCACTTGTCAGTAAACTTCAAGTGCTTCCCCTTCACTGCTTAATACCTGAATACCCTGAGGCTCAGAGAGCTGGAGTGCAGCTTGGGTTGACTCCATTTGCCCCAGCCTTGAGGGCAAAAAGGCTGTGCTGGTAATGGGCACTGAGTTGGAGGTGGTGAGCTAATAGCAAACTACAACAGCATGCCCTCATGACAGCCTGTGCTAAAGTTGTTAGGCAATACAGCCACACATGTAGCTGATTCTGTCCCTAAATAAATCCCTCTTTAACCTGGAACACGACAGCTTGATATCTCAATAAAAACTCTTGTCCTGTCTAGCTGAATCATCAATTATCTCCTATTAAATAATTTTAGACTAGTAGTTTTGAACATGAGTGTAAAAACTCCAGCTAGTGCAAACGCCTGAGCATGAATTCAGGTGCACAATTTCAAGCACACAGATTTAAGGAAAGATCTATTTATGTATGGATTTATTTTTAATTTTGTTAGGGTTGATTCTGTCACATGATGCTGACACTCTTTCTGTAGCATTCATTACAATATAAAATTGTTCTTTTCTCATCTGTATACCTATTCCATGCCACTGAAAGTCTGTATACTGTTGGCTAATAATAGCGGTAAGAAGTAGCACCCATTTTCATTTTATTCCATGTACTTTTTGCCTAAATGTTATTCTGACACTCTTCTTTCTCCAATGGTCTCTATGTGCTACTTCAAGCTCTACAGAAAGATGCTGGATGAAATCCTTTGTAAATCTATCCCTCCATTCCCATGTGTGGGTTTTCCATTCCTGTGATAATTTCTGAAACCAACCTCTGCCTCTTCCCACCTCCATTTTTGCCATGTCTCACTACTGCTGGATGCAGACTTGCAGCAGGTGAGGAAGTAATATTTTTTCTAGTATTTTCTGCTCTTTCCCATGTTCATGCTTGTTTCTGGGTTAGTTTTCAGCTACCAGCCCAGGGAGGAAAGGCAGTATACCAACAAGCCAAGGCTGCTTCCTTCAGCTTAACAGAATCTGGTCATGTGCTTGCAGCATCCTCGAAGCGTCTCTGTATTTTGCTTTTGGGATAGAGTTAATTTTCTCCATAGCATCTGGCATGGGGTTGTATTTGGATTTGTGCTGGAAACAGTTTGATAACACAGGGATGTTTCTGTTTCTGCCCAGCAGAGTCAAGGGCTTTTCTGCTTCTCACCCACACCACCAGTGATGCACAAGGAGTTGGGAGGGGGCACAGTTTTGATAGTTGACGCCAACTGACCGAAGGGATATTCCATATCATATGGCATCTTATAAAGCTGAGAAAGAAGAAATAAACAGAGCATTTTTGGAGTGATTTTCAGAGTATTTTTTCCCAGAACACCATTATGCATGATGGAGCCCAGCTTTCCCTAAGGGTGGCTGAACACCTGCCTGCCCAGGGGAAGGAGTGAATCAATTCCTTGTTTTGTGCACATTGCTTTTGCTTTACCCATAAAGCTGTATTTATCTCAACCCATGAGTCTTTTCACTTTTTTGATTCTCTACCCCTTCCCATTCAGGGGGAAGTGAGCAAACACCTGTGTGGGGCTGTTTTCAGCTGGGTTTAAACTACAAAGCTGTCTTCTGGTTTATCCATAGCACTTTAAAGAAATGGAATCAACCATGATGCCCTTTCAAAGCAATTGAGCTACCAAACACAGTAAAAACTTTACTTTAACTTCCTGAGGAAGCTCAAGTGACTTCAGGGAAGACCTGTGTGTAAATTTTCTGATTTTCACTGCTATATGTTTGTGTTAGCTCTGATTTGCATAATGTTATTCAGGTTTCTCCATTAGCTCTTTCTATCCTGCCCATCTTCCTCCTGGGCACCCAGCTCCACCTGCTCTCTGATAGTTGCTTAAGATTTGTGCATTGTTGTCTCGTACCAGAGTGGTCCAGTTTTGCTATCAAACACTGTTCCCGGAATGTGCTTCTGGGGAACTCCTTTAGAGAAAATTAAAGTGCTCCATGGCAGGCTATCACTTCTTGCCAGAGTTTAAATCTGTGACTGAACACAAATCTGACAGCACTGTGGCTGCTGTGGGGCTGTGGCTGCTGCCTACCAATTATCTCATGACACCAAATCAGCCTCCGCAATAACTGATGGCAGCTTTATCCACCCAAAACTAACTCTCTGGTCTCAGCTGACCCATTATGTTCTTTTGACAGTCAGCAGAAAGCTTTCAGTGGTTTATTCAGCCTATTCATCTTCAGTGCCAAAATTATATGTACATATACCTAAATATTCCTTGGTCTCTCTATTGTTGAGGCCAACTGACACATAAGAGTCCTCATGCCAGCTCTCACAAGTCCAGAACAGAGTAGCTGCATAAAAACCATGCTTAGGACTGGTGTGGAGATTCGAGTCCCACTACTTGGGTGACTTGGCTTTCAAACATAAACTCATGTTCATGGAGCCCTGGAGGGCAGAAGGACCTTGGATGTATTGTAGCTGTGCAGCTTGGCCTTCAGGATGAAGTGCCACTAGAGAAGAAATTCTCCTCATCCTAGCTTTTACGGAATAATTTTTCTTAGGACAACAGATCCCTGTTGCCCTCACACTCACATTTATTCTGGACATGACATATGATTCATGTTTCCTGTTAAAGCTAGCCCACTGTATGGAGGAGAATTCAAGAGTTTTGGATGAGGTAAAGGAAGCAAAAATAAGTCTGGCTCCACAGCCTTGTGAGATCACTTGCTTGGCTGAGGAGGAGTCGTGAGTTCTAGTCTTTTCTTACAGGTTTTAATCATTCTGGTTTTTTTTTTTTTTTTTGGTGAGGTGGGGGGGTGTGGGTGGGGTNTTTTTTGGGCAGGGGGAGGGTGTTGGAGTGGTTTTGGTGGGGTTTTTTTTGGTTTGGGGGGTTTGTTTGCGCTTTTGTTTTGGGAGCTTTTGGGGTGGTTTGTTTTTGGTTGGGTTTGGGGGTTTTTTTGGTCTGGCTCGGTTTGGGGTTTTTTTTTGGTCAGCGGAGTATTTATTGTAAAATTAATAGGCAGACAAATGGAGCAAGCTCTGCAGTCCAAGAGTCACTGCTTCTGGACTATTCTGAACTACTCCTTCTCTATGTGCTAATCACTTTGCCAAGCATTGCAAGGGCTGAGTCTCCTTTAGGGTCCGTTCTGCACTTTATATTATATAAGGAACCTTTTAATTACTGGATAAGCAGAATCATCCATTCACAAAAGATGCTTGAACAGAAGGACCCACCCAATAGGCCACATGATAGCAGACTACTTGGGTCCTGGGCAACTTCTCATGCCCAGCTGTCACAGCATCCAGCCCTTTTGTGCGCCTCTTGCTGCCCTAAGTAAAGGCATAGCCATCCTTCTGTGAAGGATTTGTCTCAGACAAATCAGGAGAAGATCGTCTCCAGCACAATCTGCCCGACTGCTGGAACTGTCAGCCCAGCAAACATCTACCCCAATAAGGTCATTGTAGCCTATTAGAAAAGAATTTTTGGCAGCTTCTCGTGGTTTGTGAATACTAATCATTTGATAATTGTCTGTGTCTTTGATGGAATGCTGGACTCTGCCAAAAGGCATTGCTCTAGGCACTGCTTTCTACTTAATATGAGAATTCGAGGCCAAAACTGCTCCTGATGGATGCCCCATGGAAATTCATTGGCTTTAATGAGCTTGTGCTGTTTGTGAACCAGGAAGAAGTTTGGCACCAAGATCCTGATTGTATTGATTCATAAGCTAATACCTACAAAGGACCATTAAGACATTCTATGGATATTAGCAGTTACTCAGGAAAAAAAAAATGAACTTCCTGAAAGTGATGATGTTGATCCAAACAGTCTTTAAAAAGTTCAAGAAAAATGGATTGGTATATATCTACCCATTGTTAAAGTGTTAAATTACCTTTGCCTCACACTATTCCTGTGCCTTAGCATCTCCATTCCAGTTGGCCATGCAATGTTCCTTCTCCAAGACACATTTCCCTCTCCCTGTTTTTCCTTTAAAGGCAGAGGCAGGAGTTGTGTGTGTATCTGTACGTACAGCTTCACTTTTCTAGTCACAGAACAGCTGAAAGCTGATAACTTCCCTTTTCACATCTTAATTTAGGTGAGAAGTGCTTTGCTAGAGACAGTGACCTTTACTTCTCTGAAAATGCTATTCACAATTATGCTGCTGTCTAAATAATGTCTGTGGTTATATTGAGGTGAACTGGGCACCTCGTAAATAATTCCACTGAAGTCCATTACTGGTGAAACAAAGAATAGAGAGAAACTTATTTATGGGAGAGATTTTCAATTTGAGATGCAGCCTCATTTATATTCCTCCCTTTGCCTGTCCCACAGTAGGAGGAGAAATGCAGAACTGGGAGAGAAAAAAAATAAAAAAGAAAGTGAGGTTTCTGGAAATATGAGACCTTCATCTTCACTTTTCTATTCAGGAATATACATTTGGAAATTTGAATATTTTGGTTAATTTAAGTTCACCAAGCTTGTTAAAACAGATTTATCTAGGACAAGTTCATTTTGTCCATTTTATCAGATATATAACACCAACTCAGAAGAACTTGCCTATTAGGGACAAAACACATCTAATGATAACCTGCAAACCTCTGAAATGGTATTAATAAAGACAAATGAAACTCAAGGACAACAAATTTATTTCTAAGCAAATGAAATGCTTCTTATGCACATTTTTTACTGGACTTGAAATAAAAAATCATTAAAAGCACCCGAATATATGCTTTATTGTTGCTTTGAAATGAGAGTCATTAAAAACAGACACACTACCTAGGAAAATGAGTAGTCTTTGAAGGTATCAAAAAGACTTATGCTGTAGATACTTATCTGCAGTTATAGAACTTAATTTAATTCTCACTTGCCACCATTTTTTAGTAGTTTAGTTTCAGCAGTTCCTTCACAAAATACAGAGTAGATTTTGCTCAGCTCCATTTCAAATGCTTCAGGGAATGAAATAATTTCCAAAACTGTGCAGATCATTCTGAATCTTTCTGTGAGTGACGGGAGTAGTTTGCAAGAACTGGTTTTAATTTTTATTATTATCATATTGTTAAGATAAGCATACCTGTCATTCAGAGCAGAATAACGAAGTGCAAATCCATTTGTTTAATTACTAACTGCTAAAGGTTGAGTGCAACCTAAAAACTTCATGGACAAATGCACCATTGCAACAGCTGCTTTGTTCATGACTTTTGCTTTAGTTATGTCTCCCCTTTGGAGAGCAGCTCTGATTTTTCAGGATCAGAATCTCTGTCACATCAAAATATAATTGGTATCTACTTGTGCATATTGATTGTCTGGAAAAAACCCTCCCAAAACTCTATGCAGTCACCTACAGCTGATCATACAATTCTACTGGGCTGGGTAAAATAGATGACTTTGCATGGATTAGGTCTGCAGCCAGGACACAACCATGAGCAGAACTCAGGATCTTCTGGAGAAAGCAAGATGACTACAAGTTAGAATGTTTGACCTGTGAAAAGAGGCTTGCTCTGTCTAGGAAAAAGGAGGCATTGGGAGGACCTGATAGCAGCTTTCCAATGCTGACAGGAAGTAATTTTGATTAGTGCTGCCATCTTTAGGAATTCTGCCAGCCCCAAAAGGGCATTTGACAACAGATCAGGGAGTCCAGGGTTCTTCCTACAAGAGTCTGCATATCATTTGTGGGGATTTTTGTGTAGGCTGAATTCAGGCACAATGAAAT
Source organism: Donacobius atricapilla (assembly GCA_013397315.1). NCBI lineage: Eukaryota > Metazoa > Chordata > Aves > Passeriformes > Mimidae > Donacobius > Donacobius atricapilla. The sequence continues at coordinate 183,325 of WBMY01002111.1, forward strand.
TTTCAGTGATTTAAAAAATCTTACCTGAGCATTTCATATAATTTCCACAAGTATAAAACCCTCTGATCTTCATACACACTTGTATTTTTTTTTTTAACTCTTACCTGTCTCATTTAGAGGACAGAAAATACTGGGAAGTTTGAGAGTCCAGAAACCATCTAAGTGTGGTGAACAAATGCGTTAGGGAACTGTGGAAGCACCAGCTTTGCCATCAGTTCTCCACATTCAAGTAAGTCCAGATCAACTGGATACCTAGGAATCTCAAGCATCTTTCTGGAAATCTGCATCCACTTCTAGATTCAGCAGCTTCAGCCAGAAACATTAAGAACTGCCTCGAGACCCTGCCAAATGAAACAAAAATATAAGAGATAGATACTTTATTATTCTGGAATTCTTTCACATGGTGTTTGTCTGGGGTTGAAATGCCAGACTACTTATCTTCCTTGATAACTGTGTTCAGTTTTTGGTCACTTACTCTAAAAAGGACATCGAGATGCTGGAGGATGTCCAAAGAGGGGCAACAAGGCTAGTGAAGGATCTGGAGCACAAGTCTGATGAGAAGCTGCTGAGGGAGCTGGGGGTGTTTAGTCTGGAGAAGAAGAGGCTCAGGACGGACCTTCTCATCCTACAACTCCCTGAAAGGAGGCTGTAGCCAGGTGGGGGTCAGGCCCTTCTGCTGTGTCTCAAGGAAAAGGATGAGAGGAGATGACCTTAAGTTGCAGCAGGAGAGATTCAGATTAGATGCTATTAAAAAAAAACCAAACAACAACAACAAAAACAAACAAACAAAAAGACCCTGAAAGATTGATTAGGTATTGAAATAAATTACCCAGCGTGCTTGAATCACTGTCTCTGAAAATGTTAAAGTCTTGTCTGGATGTGGCGCTTGGGATTGGTTTAGAAGCAGTTATAGTGGTGCTGGTTTGGCAGTTGTACAAGATAATCTTGAAGGTCTCTTCCAACCCTGATGATTCTGTGATTCCTGAATGGTTGCTGCTAGACTCAGGAAACCGAAATAATTTTTATTCACCATTAAATCTGGTGGTCATCTGGAACTTCATTATGATGCTGACCATGGCCTTTGAAAAACCACTACATCCCCAGAGGTCTACTTTTGCTGCTATCCACTGATAATGAAAGAAACTGTTATCAATGGAGTGTGCAGGACACATGGCTAAACTTTTCTGGTTCTGTCTGATACAGAAGAATGTTTTCCATATATATGAGTTAACTTACAATGTAGGCAAAGTAGTGGCTAGCTAAGGTTGAACTTAGAGGACAGCACCATGTTATGGCTGAACTTGTAAAATGACCACTATTTGCTTCTAATGTAGAAGACTGACTATACCAATTGCTGGCAGATTTATAGTTTTCTGTACTTCATTAAGAAAAGAACAAAATTTACAATAGTCAGGAGGACAGAATCACATCTGAACATACAGGGAAGCATTAAGTTGACTTCCTAGGGAAGTCCCAGAACTTATGTTCTTAATAGTTGTTAAAAATTCTCTCTCAAACAATTTCCTTATAAATTCACATATTCCAAAGGTCAAGCCAGAGCCATTGTGAAATAGGCTTTAAAAGAAGCATAAAACTCCTGTCTGACACAGAGTCAGTGGCAATTGAAAAAGCAAAGACTGGGAAGGTTAAAGGCTAATTACTAGAAGAAATCTGGCCTGCTGACCTGAGGTCTTTTGAGTGGGAGCACAGTCAAATTGGAGTTGTGGGATTAATTGGGTGAAAGACATTGCCACCTTGACATTCATGAAAGTACTTGAGAAGAGCACTGTTTGCTGATATACTGCGGACAGTTCATTTGAACCACGGAGGTAAGATATCTCTTTTCCACAAAGACTTCACCTTTGCTTTTTAATTGGTGTCAAATACAAAAATTAAAATCTCCGGTGTGAGAAACCATTGCACATATTTTCTAAAGTTTGGAAATGTCTTCCTGTTCTCACTGTAATATATGAAAAGTAAATGTATATCCCAAGGACAAAATTTTCAAACCCTAGGCTTACCAAAACAAAGTGTAAAACTTGCAAGCTTTAAGTCCCTTTGGAGCTCTTTGTGCGGTGGGAACATAATGAGCAGCTCTTTGTGCTTCTTATAAATAACCCTGACATCCACTGATCAGCAGCATGACCTCAAGCCAGGCAATTCAGCTCTCTACTTCTCTTTACCCAATAATTGTGATATGATGAATAGATATCATCAAGGATGACAGTTTGGCTACAGGGGGATCAGGTACATACCTATGCATAATAAATACTGTTTGTTGCAAAATTTCACTGCAGTCATATTATATGAATGAATGGAATTGTCCTTTCCTTCTGCTACATCATTTTCTCATAATAATTCTTCTGTCTCACAGCATATCTATTCATAAAAGTTTAGACTTTGGGGTACTTTCATTCTTCCAGGTTACTTTTGAAGCACTGTGTAGGAGATGCTTGGACAGTTTTGTGAACTAGAAGTATAAATTACATCACACTCCAGTAGAAAATAAATGAGATTTCAAGAGAAATTCTCCAGCTTTCAAATCTGAATCCTGTCTAGCATGCAAACCTCACTCCTGTACAGAAGCATGATAAGCATTAAGAGCCTGGTAAATCCTCAGCAGACACAGCAGAGATCCACACTGGTTCAGCACTCTTCATACAGCTGCCAAACCCTGTATTGGGTTTCTGTGTGATATGATAATCCAGTGATTCCCAAGGAGTCGCCTTTCAAGGTGACAAAAACTCTGCACATCTGGAAATTTAGTTTGGTCAAGCATTACGGAAGGACTGGTAGACACACCCTCCCCAAAACTGGACACAGCAGTTCTCTGAATCCAAAATGGAAGAAAACCTCCGGTCTGCTTTTCAAGTGCTTTAAAAGAGATAATAACTCTCCAAATCCTTAATCAAGTTACTATTCTAGTGAAAAAGACTGGTCCTTTTTTTGAGATATAATTACCTCACAGTGTTCTGTGTAGTATAATTACCTCACAGTACCTGCTGTTAAGCCTGCAGAATGAAGTACTCACTCTATTGTAGGTAATCAATGTTCCACTGCAAGTGGATGTGAGACGAGGATTCAGACACAGAATATCAATGGTGAGTTATGTGGCTTGATAAGTGAGACATAGTTGGAAACTCTACTTTCTCATGAATTCAGATGGAAGTATGCACTGAATGCTGCATTTTAGCAAAAGAAAGTACCTTATGGAGCATTTCAAACAAGGTGACTTTCACCTTAACAAAAGAAAGAAGCAAGCCCATGACCAAGTGAGAAACTTTCTGTCAATTCAAAATCTTCAGGAACTGAAACATGTTGAGTTTATTCTGTTCTAAGAGTTTTTCACTGTTTTCCAGATAGAGGAAATCAGAAGTTTAAGAAAGGAATGAATAATGATTTAAATGTAATTTTGAGGTTACAATTAAAGTTCAAAGAAACTGTTGGGCCAGAAACTCACAAGCGTGAAAAGGTCTATTCAGTCCCAGCCTGAAGATCTAAATTTCTGTAGCAGCTCTATTGAAAGCAGACTGTCACAAGGTGAAGAGAAAAAACAGGAATGATAGATGCACCAGAAGTCATGGTTGTACAAAAACCAGCACTAAAAATCAGGGATGGACAAAAACCACTTAAGCTAAAAGATCACATTTATCATATGAACAGATGCTTGCAAATTATGCCTAGATGTATTTAGTTAGAAAGTAGAAACTAGTTTCTGGTCTCAAAGGAGTAAATTTGTTTATCAGCCTCCTCAATATGAAAAATGGAAAAAACTTAAGATGGAATTTGATAAAGATATAAATGGAATCAGGGACAGCTTCAGGTACGCACAAAATATGCATCTGCTAGTGTAGGTAATAGAGTGAGTAGAGCAACAACAAAAAAATTATCAGACTCTCTAGATATCTCTATTTCAGAGCAGATTTGTGAGTCAAACTTAGGCAAACCTTTCATTTTTGCTAAGAAGCAGCCCCATGACCCCTCCTGTCCCTCCTGCCAGGGTTGGAGCAGCTGTGCCAGTGCTGGCTCTGCACGAGGGGAGCAGGGCTGGACCATGGGCTGGAGGTGTTCCCACAGAGGCCAGAGGCCTTGGCCGTGGACATGGTGTGGGACGGGGACAGTGTCAGAGAGCAGTGCTAGGAGGTCAGGGGACAGGGGCCATGTGCCACAAAACCACTCAGTGCTCAGAAATGGGGGTGTAGCCACCAAAGTAAAACCTGCCTGCACCAATGAGAAATGAGAACTGCCTGTAGTGGTCTGCAGTCTTCTGTTTGGTTTTCAGTTCACATTCCTAACTTCAGTCCTCATCAAGTCAGTTCTGCCCTAGCCTCCTACATTATGAAAACTGATTTACATAGCCAAACAAATGGCCCTCAAAGGGAATATTCAGGCTGACAAAACATAATTCATGCTCATCTTTTTTAGAGCTATCTTTGCATTAAAGAAAGATTAACAAACAAAACCAAGGAGATAAAGAAAGAAATGTCATAGAACCACTGGGAATTTTGAGAAACTATTCAACCATCCATATACATTCATGAAGATGGGTCTGGGGGTAAAGAGATTTCCCAGTTGACACATTTCTCCACTTGTGAACATGCTGAAAGATCACTCATACGTTTTCAATGAAGTCACTGACAGTCAAGAATGCTGGAGGCAACAGCTGTTGGAGATTGATTTACCCCAAGGCTATTTAATCTCTCAGCCTCTCATAAGGATCCTTGCTAGGGGGGAAGGTAAAAAAGCACAACTAAAAATTGTATTGCTTTCAGCAGCTGTTGTTATTCCTGAAAGCCAAGAATGGGTCAAAAAAATGTGATGAAAGTCTCGGTTTGTTATCAGCTATAGGGGTGGCCAGAGCTTACTGCTTCCTTTGGGGGTAGGATTTCCTTTGTGGAATGAATTACAGTAAAATTGCTAGCTCCAAGAGGGCTTAGTTGCCTGGGAGTTACCATGAAGTGTATATATGCCTTGGAATTTCCAGAATTATAAGTATATTATGTCAGTGTGGGGTGACACAGGTCGTGAAAGGCTGCCCTTGTGTTCAGTAACAGGAGCTGGGGCAATTGAGCAACAAGAAAAGATAACATAAAACATTCATTAAAATGGTGGAAAAAAATTACTGAAAAGCAGAGTGCAGCTGCTGTACATGCCAGTTACTATTTCTGAATGGTCTCCTCCTGTGAAGCTGAGCTCTTATTAAATCACATTGTCCAACCATGCATTAGACACGTAAGACATTTGCCTACCTAGCTGAAAACACAGCACATGCATCTCCCAGCAGAGCTTCTTTCTGTAACCACGTGTTTTCTGTGATTTGTTAGCAGAACTTTTGAAACAAGGACTGCATTTTCAGGGGAGAAGGAAATAAATTAGCATCTTTGGCTCACCAGGGGCTTCATTGCTGTGAACATGTAGGATGCCTTGTGGCTTCTCAGATCCCACCACTGGGCATAAAACTTCTGCCTGTTCCCTCCAGCAATGCAAGCTGTTGAAGACAGTGTTCCATCCTGGGTATTAGCTGTCTACAGCCTCACATCCTTCCAAACCTTTCCAGCTTATCACTCAGGATGCATCAACATCAGGGCATTAGTTTGGATCAAGAATACACTTTTGAAGCAAATCTCACATTACCCCCACTTATGGTGCTTTGGCTCCCATCATGAATCTGTCTTGGAGATCATGAGCCAGATTCCTGTCAGACAAAATTGGAGTGGGAAGTTTGCTTCAGGAGCCTACCTCACTGTACTGCACCACAAAGAGTGCTGCAAGACCAGATTAGAGCTAGCTCAAAGTAGAATAACCCTGAAAAGTGATGATATGGACATTGGACCTTCAGTACCAGCTGTTTCCTTATGCAGATTCACTCCTACCAGTCCACAAAGGCTGTTGATTCCCATATAGCCATATAAACATGCCAGATAACTAAAATCCTCTTCATAAAGGAAAAAAAATAAAAACAAAACCAACCAAGAAGAACAACAAAAAAAAATCACAAAAAGAAAACCAAAGCAAACTAACAAACAAAAAACCAAACCAAAACAAAACCACAAAACCAAAAAACCACAAACAAACAAAAAACCCAAACCAATAAACAAACAAACAAAAAAACCAACATCAGGTAGTGGAACTATGGATGTAAAAGAATTATCCTGAAAATTATTATAATCAGAGAAGGATGTATATTTTTCACACCGTTGCTGTCTCAGCTATAGAAGGGTTCTCATGAGTAACACAAATGACAGCAAAGATAGAAGAATTCAAAAATGGAAACCTTTGGTTCTAATGAGGCTAAGATTGCTTTAACTATTCTTCAGGAGCTGAGAAAGAGGAAAAAGCCCTAGAAAAGGTTATAATGCTGAAAACCAGTGTCCTCCTATGACAGCAGTTAAGTGTACAGTGCATTTTGTCACATCACTGCAGCACAGATTACAGATGTCTGTATAGGACTCTATAGGAACTGTTTAGCAGAGGGCCTTGGGATTATTCCTTAGTCCTGTGAACTTGATTCATAAATGAATTTTATCCAACCTTTTAACAATGTTTAGCTCTGAGAAAACTATAAATGGTCATTTTTAGTGAATGGTTTTAGTCTATAGGTAAGAAATAATCAAACTACTGAAAATGTCTGTCCCACATGTATTTAAAAGAAACATAACTTTTTGTTGCTATTGAGTTGTTTTCTCTCAGGACAAGGTGCAAATTGGAAAAAAGAAGAAATTCAGAAATTAGAGAAAAATTAATTACAGATTCTGTCCATCAGAATCTAACAGTTTTTCTGCTGATTACACCAAAGGTTGGATCAAGCAGGTTTTTTTACTACTTTTCAGAACATTTGATAGCTTCACCATGGTATGACTAGATATCTAACTCGTTTTTTATATCCACTTGCCACCAAGCTGACAGTCATTTTACACTAGTGATGGAATATACAAGTCTTGTAGCATGTTGACCTTCTCAAGCAAGAAGTTTCATGCAAAGATTGTTCAGTTTCCTAACTGCAGTTTAAATTAACCCAAAAAACCAACAAGAACAAAAAAAACAACAAAAGTACCCCCCCTCTCCCCAAAAAAACTCTCAAACCCTAAAGCTTCTGAGCCAGAAACTAGATGGTAACTAGACAGAAAATTTGATTAATGAAAATATTTGACATTTACATGAATTTACTCTCTGGCAACCAAAAAATACATACCTGTACTTCTCAAAACTTCCACCAAAGTGCAGCCACTCCTGGTGCATGGATAACCCACGTCCTTAGAGGACCATGGCACAGATGTCTGTGCTCTTTTTTTTTTTTTTTTTTTTTCGTAGTTGTAGGCAAAAAACTAGGCTTGCACGGGCCTGACCAAAGCTCCTGCTGACCTCACTGGCTGTAGATCACAGCCTTTTATGGGGCTGTTCCTCAACAACTTTTGAAAAACAATTGTTTTTCAACAACTGAAAGATAAGGAATTTGTTTAATTCCATCTCCAGTGTTCATAGAAGTATGATCCATCCAAAATCCATCCTCACAGGTCTCTAGGATAATTTTCTTTTTCCTGTATATCTGAACAAATCTTTCCACATCTCTTGTAGGCACCTGAACAGACACTGATGCATCTGCTTCCCCTCTCATATTGCAACAGCCAGTAGTTGTTTTTTCAGCCACCAGACNTTTAACCCAAATTTATCATTTCTATTTTTTTCAGGGAAGTGTCTATATTCCTCCTGAAGATATGTTGTATAAATGCTCTGCAACACTGAGTATTCACAGACAAACCTTTCTTCAGGAAAGCTTTAGTGCTGACAGCTCCTGAAGCGGCAGCACTGAAGGTGTGAAGATGCCGCCTTCTGAGCTTGTTCCAAACACAGTCCGAGTTCATATTCGCATCACACATGCCCTTTCAGAAGAAGTCTGCTCAAACAGAGCAACCAGAGGAAGAAAGCAGAAGCTCTCACGGTCCCTCAGCCTGGAGCCAACTGTGCCAATGAACCCTGGGCACAGCATGGCCATCCTGGCTGAATCCTTCATTCCGACCTCAGTTATTGTAAACAAAATCACCTGTTCACTGCAGGGCAGAGAAGGGGACAGGGATGGTTCCTATCAGGGCTCAGTGCAAAGGGGGCTGTAGCCAACAGAGCCCCCGGCCTCTTGCTGTTGTAATGACACACTCAACTCAGGTCACAGATGTAGGCTTAGCAAAGGACTCATTTTCATGAAGTATTTTAGAGTGTTTTCTCCATGGTAAGTTATAGTAATTGCTTATACCATTACAAATGAGTGAGTTCAAGATATAAATCAGATAACAAACACAATTCTCAGCCCTATTTGTTTCTCTCTTTAGACCAATTTCATAACACTTGGTTCTATAATCCATCTGCCTTTATCAGTACTGGAACATGCAGAAAAATATAACTCAATTTCATGAGAGAGTCAGGATCAAGACAAGCTGGCAGGTGTCAGATCATTTTAAAGCCTTTCCACCTTAAAACCGATTCCCATATACAGTCAACGTCCTACTGTAGATGGAAATCTTGGGGACAAGAGACAGTTGCTTCTGTCTTGTTCTTAGGTGTTGTCCTGGTTTAGGGCAAATTAGGGAACCTCCGAAGGAGATTCCTTTGAAAATAACAAACCCAAACAACCCCTCCCCCANATCAGTAGAGGAATGTGAAAGACTTAGAACATGCCATCCCAGAGCATAAGTCTCAGCTTGCAAAGGACACTCTAGTTAGGCAACTACAGATTCCTTCCTCTCATTAGAGACCAGTTCCTCAGTATCAGGAGCCTTGCCTGGAATGTGTCTTTGAGCTCCAAGGTCATTCTAATGATATTAAAAAAAAGACGTCTTGATGGTCTAAAGTGAAATCCCTTGATGCGACTTTCTCAGAGCCCACAGACCTTGTGTGAAGGAAAGAGCAGCCCATGAAGCTGTGAGCTGTGCTGTACGGTGCACGGCGAGGTCAGCTCCCGGGGCAAGCACAGAGAGAGAGATAAGGAATCACACACACCATTTCAAAATCTATACCCAGGCAAAACAGTGTTGCTTTGCACAAAACAGGCCAAAAAGAAAGGAGAACCTTTTGCGGCCCTTTCCGGTAGTAAGGATACACTGGGTGATGACAGAAAGCAAGAAAGCAAATTCAGTTCCTGGGCTCTGTGGTACTGCAGATCTTTGAAGTCTCTAAAAGACAGTGGGATCAACATGACAAATTAAAAAAAAAAAACAAACAAACAAACAAAAACCAGAAAGCCTAAAAGAAACATTTTGATCTCCTCAGCCTCATCATCCCTGAATTACAGGAACATGGAGATTCAAAAAAATACCACTAAAAATGGCGTTCATTGATCTGACCATTCCTCTGCATCCAAAGACAATGGGGAATTCAGAGCCACAAGGTACAGCTAAGAAAAAGCAAGGGAAAAGACAGAAGGGAGTGTTAGTACTGGTTTTGAAGTAAAATCATCTTCCCTACAGAAAAACATTAAAATAATAAAGAATTTATAGGAAACATTGTTGAAGAGACTCTTGAAAACTTTACTAATTTTATCTTCAGGCCAAAGAATACAAATCAGCTGAATTTGGGAAAATTACCTTTACTTATTTGCATGAAAGTGCCTAATTAATTGCCTATTACAACAATTACACACTTGCTTCTAACACAGAAGGTTTTGTTTTCATTGTCAATGGTTGAACATCAGACTAGATAACCTAAAGATTTCAGGCAAAACCTAAGTTCTGAAATGTCTACTCAACTTCTGAGATGTCCTGGTCAAAAGAGGAAAATCCCAAATTTCCCAGGCTTCCATATCAGATCACTTTTGACTGAGTGGAAAAATGACTAAAAAAAGAAAAGAGAAAAAGGACAAGAGCCACAATAAATGTATATATTAGCAGAAAGTGGAAACTTAAACAGGTGTGTGTTCATTTATATAGTGTTACCTTCTTAGAGTCAGAATTAGTCCCAGGCTGACTGCAATGCCCTTTAAAAAATATTGATCAGACTGTCATGTGAAGACAAGCGTGGACACTTTCCTCCAAAACATTTCCTCATAAATATGTCTTTAAGGAGAGATGAGTTACAAAAGTGTGTGTCTGTGTACCTGTATCTGCACATGTGATTTCCAACTGGAGGCATGAAGGAATGCTCTACCACACAGGGGAATCTCTGTGTCCCAGATTATTGCAAATGGGGTGAAAAATGATAAAAATTAGCATGATGCCTGGTCCTATTTCTCAATTCCTCATGGAGCCTGGAGGCACAAACTATTCAGCAGCTGGGCTGGGAAAGAAAATTCCCCCTCTATGAAACATTAGAGCACAGTTGAGCGCATTTATGGCTGCACAAAACTTTTCATGGCATCAGCTATTTTCTTTTGGGAAAGACAAAATACTTGAAAGCACAGCCCTGTTCTGCTGCTGCAATTTTCTAAAGAATTTTTCTCTTTTGCTTGAAAGAATAGCCAGTCATGAATATGCATGTGAATGTAGGCTCTGGGCAAGCCAGAAGAGCAGAGTGCCTTTTCCAGGGATCCTGCCTGCAGGATGTCCCAGAGGAGCTGCCCACTTCCAGTGCCTACCAGTTCACCTTCCCAGTAGGTCTCAGCACAACCTGATGGCCTGCCTGTTGGAGGTGATCTAAACAAATACACCAAAGCACAGTGCAGTAGCGCATTGCCCAGAAGAATCAGTTTTAACACTGTTTTAAATTTCTTCCTACCCTCTACCACAAAAGTCACAGAGAGAAAAGTGGATAAAAAGAAACAAAATGCTGGAACATTAAACATCTGGAAAGCAGGAGTGAGAGCTGTCTTGATTGATTGCTGTGATTTTTTTATCACTTCTGAAATTTTGTTGTCTATGTGGGATGTGATTGACTATAATATCTGTATTTTTATATAGACATATATATTCTAATATGTGTTAATATATAAATATATTTACTTGTTTTCACCTTTCTTTATCCTGAGGTCAGAGTGATTCCAGAGCAGCTGGATGGCAAGAAGGCAATCCTCTGCCAAGCCTGTGTTGGGGCTGTCAGCAGGGGGACCATAAGTGCCACAGGTCCTTGTATGTTCCACAGAGAATCAAATAATATCCAAGCACATTTATACAGAAAGTGTGCATCAGGGAAAAGCAGGCATCATGGGGGTCAGAAGGGGAACAAGCACCTTTCCAAGATGTTAACTCTAAGGGTTCTCCAATGTGCATCTAGATCTTAGAAGTGTGTCTGAAAACTAAGTTTGTCACGCTCATGCTCATGCTCATGTGACTTGGATTGGGAGTCACTAGTTTATAGGGTTTGCCTTACCACCACAATATCACCCTAGCTCTAATGCATTGATTGTGAAGCCACAAAATCCCATCCTGAAGCAGTGAGATGTATGTAAGATTAGGATAGTGAATTGGCAAGATTTTCACCAGGTTTTGTTTTGTTTTATTTGGTTTTGGTTTTTGCTTGTTTTGGTTTGGTTGGTTGGTTGGTTTTGTTTGGAAGTTTTTGTTGTTTTTGTTTGGTTGGTTTTGGTTTTGTTTGGGTTTTTGTTTTGTTTTTGTTTTGGATTTGTTTGGAGTTTTTTTGTTACACAGTGTTTGATTTTCGTTACACAACTGGAGAAATTAATTTAAAGATGCCAAAAAAATTACAGGTACTGAGCATTTGTATAAAATAGGTCCCCCATATGCCTCACCATATTGTTTCAAATTTTAGAAGCTGGTTTTGAGCCTACATTTTTAAAACAGCTCCTTGAACTGGCCTCCACTTTCTAAAATCCACATCTCAGCCCTTATCAGCAGAGTCACTCTCATTGAAGTAAACTCCAAAGGGCTTTTTCTCTAATTCCTAGCCCTAAAGTAAGCCAACCGATGGATGTCAGTTGACAAAGAAAATTTTATGTGCATCTGCATGTGACCGAGACAATAGATACATCTTCCCTAGCCTATATGATTCATAAGATATGGAATGGAACATTACATGACTGAACAGTTCTGGTTTTTTTTATATTCAGCACAATTTTTCCCTCAAAGTAGAATCCACCCAATTAGAAAAAGTGAAGCCATTATGCTCCCAGGAATAAGCAAACCTGAGATACCTGGAAAAGAGTTTCTCTTATTTGCTTTAGAAGAAATGCTTCAAGATGCTAATTGATTGATCTCATCCTCCTGTCTGAAATCAACAGTCATGTCCATTACCAAAATCTGCATAGGAGAGAAAAGTACTGGAAAGGGTAGAAGGTTAGAAACACAGCAAAACAGAGAACTTGGCCTGCCTGACAAGTTGGACAAGTGACTGCTTGCAGAGCTGTGCCTACTTTTAACAGGAAAAAAAAAGGCCTATCTAGAAATGAACCCTTTTTGTGAACACAAGGAACAAGCAGCCAGGTTACTTTTCCATCTTGAAATAGTATTAGGATCAAACCAGCATGATTGTGGGTTTTTTTTTTGGTTT
>WBMY01002111.1:210556-339301 GCA_013397315.1 Donacobius atricapilla
CTCTACTCCAGCTTAGAGAGAGCTGAACAGTCCCATCTCCCTCAGCCTTTCCTCACAGCCCTCTGATCGTCTTCATGGCCCACCTCCAAACCCCCTACATGTCTCTGTTGCACTGGGGACCCCAGAACTGGGTGCAGCACTCCAGATGGGATCTCATAAGAGCAGAGTAGAGGGTCAGGATCACCTCCCTCAACCTGCTGCCCATGGGGCTTTTGATGCAGCCCAGGACACATTTGGATTTCTGGGCTACAAAAGCACATTGCTGGCTCACGTCCATTTTTTCCTTGCCCAGTAAATCCAAGTCCTTCTTCACAGGGCTGCTCTCAATCCCTTCATCCTCCAGCCTGTATTGTACCAGGAGCTGGTCAGACCCACGTGCAGGACCTTGCACTTGGCCTTGTCAAACCTGATGAGGTTCATATGGTTCCACTTCTTGAGCTTGTCCAAGTCCCTCTAACTGGCATTCCGTCCCTCAGGCCTGTCATGCACCCTCAGCTTGATGTCCTCTGCAAACTTACTGAGGGCGCACTTGATTCCATTGTATGTGTCACTGATGAAGATATTGAGTAACACTGATCTCAGTAAGATCCTTGAGGGACACACTGGTCACTGACCTCCATCTGGACATTGAGCCATTGACCACTGCCTCTGGATGTGACCATCCTACCAATTTGTCACCTGCCAAATCTCTCTCTCTAGAGAGAAGGATGTCATGAGGCTCTGTGTCAGAGGCCTTACAGAACTCCAGAGAGATGCTTTTCTACTGCCCAGGGCAGATCCAGAACCTGGCCAATATGGCATTTGAAGAGGTCTTCACTATTTAAATTGCTCTTCATATAAATTATATAAACATCAAGAAAAGTATTGGAAATATCTCTAGAGCCCATTGTCAATGCTCTTAGCCGAGAAAGCAAAGAAAAAAGCTTCGACCTCTTTCCTCAAAATTCACAGGAAATTAAGCAAGTTATTTTTATGATTTGGAAAGGAGATATCTCTTTGGTTTTGCAAGTATGTGTCTGATTCAGATCTATCAAGGATCCTAGAAGCTGAATGCTGAAAAGCAGCTCAATCGTCCCTCAAATTAGGCAGAAAATGTAATTTATAAAGTCGAATATGGAAGAAATCAGACTAGTCATAATGGCGGCTAAATTTTCTCTCCCTGATTTTTTGAAAGCTTCTAGTTTGTTTTGTTTTGTACTTAAAAGGGATTTGGTGTTCTAGTCTTTTCATGAAGGTACTTTGTCCTCTCAGTGTTCTACACTTGACCCTTCTTTGGCCATAATGTGACCACTGCAATGTTCAGAACATAAAGTTCTTCCAGTGCTTGTACTGCATAATCTAATTAAATAAATAGGTGTATCACCTACCACAAATCCAATGACAGTCCCATAGTGCCTTAGTGACAATGGTTACTTCAGGGACATGGAGATATTCTCTTGGCTTTTCCTCAAATGACAGAAGAACAATGTCTTACCTGGTATTACACAAGATAAGCTGGGTGAGACACCCACACCTCTGCTTAGTATCCTTCATAAACACGAGCTGAGATTGTGTAACCAAAGCAGAGCTTGGTTCCTTACCTGCATAGCACCAACCAGCACATCCTGTTCTTCTATACTCAGATGCCCCAGTACAACAGACAAACACCCTGTTCTCCAGTGTCTTATCCAGGAAGCACTCATATCTCCTGCTTCTTGCTGCTTCACTTTGAGGAGATTGAAGCACCAGCTTCATACTTCTAATTTTTTTCTTGGTCCTCAATCTGCTGGTGTCTGCCCAAAAGAACTGGCATATTTTGCTGCTTTCAGTTGTCACTGTCTATTGCATTTATAGGGGACTGGATGCCAAAGTTTCTGTGATCTCTCACAATGTGGGTGGAAAAAAATTGGAACCAGGTAAGATCTCTGCTCTGATCCTGAATGAGCCAAAGACAATTGTCCTAAATCCCTTGACCCTTTGTGCCAGAGGCAATCCAGCTGGGAAAGTGACTGAAAAGAACAATTTCACTGCAGATCAAACACAGTGTCTGAGCTGAGCTCTCCTGGGCCAGTGAGTCACATTGGCTAAAAATCTCATCTGAGCACAAGATCTGATTAAAACATAGGTAAAATATGTAGAATTAACAAAATTATTTCTTTATAAAAATGCTTAGTTAAACCTAGGCTCAGAAACACTACTCTGTATGATCAAAGCTGGTATTTTGTTTTCAATACTGGGGCCTGTTTGCTGGTCACCTCCAGTGATGTTAATTAAAAATATAAATTGGTTCTAATCAGTCAGACCTTTCCCTGAACAAACACCATGGCAGCTCCTTTTTTCTCTCTGGAAAGTATCTCAGACCTGGGGATGCAGATGTGCATATGTGGAAGAATATTCACAGGGCTTTTCAAATGCCAACAGGAGCTTTCCTCTCACCTCTAGACCTCTCATGAGAAGGAAAAAAATACTGCTAAAAAGTAACTAATTGACCTACAGTTTGGTTTATGTTGTCATGTGGCCCTGAGCATTTTCTTCAAAACTTCAGTATCTCTGCTAAGCAAGCCTGGTAAGTCACTAGTTCTGCTTAGGAGAAACTTTGAGAGCAGCCATAGCAATCTGCCCTGATTCCAACTCCTTTGAGATCCTCTTGGGCTAAACAGTTAATCCGCCTACCTCCCTCAGCACATTCCTTAGCACTGATAACAAGGACTGGAAGGGATACAGAGCAAGTTCACAGATGATGCAAAAAATGGAGCTGCTGACTCCTTCGAGGGCACGAGGGCAGGAGGCCCCGCAGAGAGACCTCACAAATCGGAGGACTGGGAAATCACCAACCATATAAAGTTCAACAAGGGAAAGTTCTGGATTTTTGCCCCTGGGATGTGGAAATCCTGATCTACAGACAGACTGGGAAATGGGAGGTTGGAAAGCAGAGCCATGAAAAGGGACCTGGGGGTCCTGGTCTGTGGACAGTTGGACAAGAGCCAGCAGTGCCCTGAGAACCAGGAGGGCCAGCCCAGCCCTGTCCTGGGGGGCATCAGGGACAGCACCACCAGCTGGGCGAGGGAGGGGATTGTCCTGCTCTGCACAGGAGTATCCTCACTTGCAGTGCTAGGGGAAAGGTGATGCAATGTGAGAAAGACATTAAGCTGTTAGAGAGTGCCCCAAGGAGGGCAACAAAGATGGTGAAAGGCCTTGAGGGGAAGCCATATGAGGAGCGGCTGAGGTCACTTGGTCTGTTCAACCTGGAGGAGATGGAGAGGAAATCCAATCACAGTCTATAGCTTCTTCATGAGGGGAAGAGGAAGTGCAGACACTGATCTCTTCACTCTTGTGACCAGTGATGGGACCTGAGAGAATTACCTGAAGTTGTATCAGGGGATGTTTAGGTTGAATATTAGAAAAAGGTTCTTAACCCAGAGGGTGGTTGGGCACTGAAACAGGTTCCTCAGGGAAGTGGCACAGCACCAAACCTGACAGAGCTCAAGAAGCATTTGAACAAAGCTCTCAGGCACATTGTGTGACTCTTGAGAATGGTCCTGGGCAGGAACAGGGGTCAAACTCGATGAGTCTTGTGGGTTTTTTCCAACTCAGCATATTCTGTGATTCTGTGAAATTAGTTTCACCAAGAGACTGCTCACAGAGAGCAGAGTTCTTCTGATCTAATAGAGATGATTCCAGTGTCTTCAGTTAAAATTAGAGTCAAAGAGAGTCAGAGACAGCTAGATCAAAGGGAATCTTTAGTAAATCGTTATGTAAACCAAAGCCTTCTTGTGTGGAACTCACCTGGCCTAACATTCGGTGTGTCCAACAGAAGTGTCTATCTCAGGGAGTATCTGGTCTGTGAATGGTCAGTGGAGATTTAATCAGCACAATCAACAGATATTTTTATATGATTCATCTAACCAAACATAGAGTATAGTTCACAGAGGTGAACTGCATCATAAACACCACTGAGTCTGTGAAGGGATCCCAGGGTGGCTTGCTCAGCTGTACATACACCATCAAGGCATTGCCAGGATATGTGAGTTGCAGAAACTCACAAGAGCACAAATTGTGCTGAGCTCTGGATTGCCATGTTAATTTCTTTTTACAGCTGTCAGTCAGGAATGTAGCATATTTCAGACCACACAGGTGTGACAACCCTCTCTTTTGAATCTTAAGCGCTTCCTCCCCCTTAAGGGAGGGTTGTCACCCTGATTTTTCAGTCTTCTCTTGTGTCTCACAGTTTCATAGTTCTTAGGTTGTTTCTCACACACGGGTGTTATAAATAGAAGCAATGTTTTCCTTAGCCAAGGTAGTTTACATTCTTTGTATTAGAGATATGGACAGCTGATGGACAGTTGTTTTGACCAGTGGGATGGGGAGAGGTGTCAACCTTCTCCCCCAGTCCCTGGCCTTTGTAGAAATACTATATAAGGTGGAGTCAGATCTTTTAATAGACAGTTCATGCCTTCTCACCAAAGTGCATATGTGTGTGTGTGTCAAACACAACAGAGGGTCATCACAGACATACTTATTGAACAAATTTAGCAGTGTTGAATAAACCTGTCCTGTGTGACTGCTGTAGCATCGGTCAGAGGGGACCCTTTGCAATATCTAAGGCAGAATATTTTTAATGACAATTAGAAATGAACAGCCACTACAAACAGATTCTGTGGATCTTTTTTCCTATTCCTGTGGTGCCAATTTCTTTTTGACAGTCTATCACATGTTAACTGCAGTAACTGGAGGGAAGAGATTGACTTCAGAGCCCTAACACGGCCCCAGAGGAGCACCCTGTGTTTCTCTGCAGAGTCCCTGATTGCTCCCTGGGTGCTATTGAGTATGGGACTGTACTGAGCAGCTGGTGATTTCCCTTTAACATCCTGCTGGAAGAACTCCTGCAAATCCAGACGTTAGACCGACTAATAGAAGTAATAAAGTTGATAGCAGGTACATTTATTTTAACTATACAATAAGGCACAATGTTAAAACTGCAAAGTGCCAGCTTGGTTTTCTGCAGTACATAATATGTCTTGCATTTTTTACAGTAACAAGAAAGGCATAAACATGTCAGAGAAACTACCCAGGATGCAGAAATATTCTTTGCAGAGTCACATAAGGAAAGGCAGACACCATTCTTTAAAACCAAGCATGCACAATTAACAAGAAAAATATTGCCAATAAAAAGGGGAAAGATGGCCAGTGAGTATAATTAGATGGGATAGTTCAGGGTGTGGGTTTGGCAAGAAAATGACAACTAGAAGTAACAAAAGCACTTTCAAGACAACTGATGCTTGTAGCTGCAGTTTTTCAGAATCTTGTGTGCAAATGGAACTCCATAGAGGAGCTGTGGCTGAAGCTCATGGTGAGCATCTGTCAGAAAAGAGTTGTGTGGGATGCCAGAATGGTCAAAGGTTTGGTTTTCTATGGGAAAAGATCTCTGTTGCTATTTATCTCCAGTGAAAGGTCAGACTCAAAGGAGTTTAAGTGTCAAGGTTTCAAAACTGAGATGTAAAATCTAGCATGTCAAAGTTCCCATCAATTCTTTGACTAAATATTTCTGAGGACCTGGCCCTAACTATTTTTCAAAAGGACAAAGGCAAGTAGTATAGGGAGACTGGAATGCAACATATATCATGGGGTCCACGTTTTGTGCATTACTCTTTCCTCACGCACTGATCAGCTGGCACAGCCACCCACGTCACCTGAACCCTGTCCCACCAGAACCAGTCCCCTGGTCGTGACATGCTCATCCTCATGAAACTCTGAGGCAGGAGATCATGAACTGCCCCCCTGGGATCTAAGATACAAGTTCATATGGCCATATGGAAATGCTGTGGCAAAACAAGCACTGGACTGTGCTCCATGCCTTTGTTGGGATTCCTTTGTCACTGAACTCTTCATCAGCTCATTGTATTAAGGAATACAGATCATCTCTAGTCTCTACATTCCCACAATAACAAACAGCTCAAACTCAGAGGGTTCAGCTCCAGAAAGCATCCATATGGGAACATTCAGTGAAATCCAAGGACTGTGTTGGAAACAGCTGGCAAATATACAGAACTGGAGGCAAGACTGCAAGCAATACAGCGGTAAGCACCACAAATTCAGTATGGAGAGTGTCTTTTAAAATACAAATGTCCTCGGTGCTTTGCAGCAAGAAGCAATAAATGTTTTATAACATTTTAATTGAAAGCACATAAACTGAAACAATTTGAAAGGACGAATCCGTGAGCGTATATTCAGTGTTGAAGAGACATAGAAGCATATTTGTGTTAAATTCCATTTAGAAATATACATTGAATGGATTGATCTCGAAAATCCTTGAATTGCAAAAAATTGGACTGGAAGAGACCTCAAAGACTCATCTAGCCTAGTTCTCATATCTCAGAGCACAACTGAAGAAGCCCAAAAAAAGTCTTTACCATTGTTTAGATCTTGCAATGAGAATATCCTGGGGTCTTCTCAAGCAGAAAAAAAAAGCAGTTCTTCCATGGACAAGCTCAAAATCACAAGGTCAATTTACAGTATACTAAAAGGAAAATTAAATGTGTCTTTCCCAAATATCTGCCATCCCTATGCCTGGCTTTTGCTGGGTAAAGTTTGGGTTCAGAGCAGCCTTACTGAGTATTCATCATATGATGATTTTTCTTTGTTTGTCAACACACTTGGCCACAAGGCTTGCAGATGATTCCAGGTGAGGAAACCAAAACAAGAAAAGGTCTTTTTAGCTAGAGAAAAATGTGTCTTGTCTGTAAAGCTCAAAAAATGCAGTAACATTCAAAGCTAGATTTCATCCCTGGGGGAATCCTGCGGAGTACCCTGAAGAGGGGCAGGGCAGATTATGTCAGTCACAGGGTAGCACATCCACTCTCACAACCAGCTGGAAAACAGCTCAGTGTATCATAACCTACCTTAAAAAAAAAAAAAANGTTATAAAAATACCTGATCTTGATAAAACTTGCATAGGATAATCTGTGTTTCCTAATTTGACAGATTAGTAGTGATTATATTACACCAGAAAACAGAGCTGCACTACAATTAACTACTCCTTTATTATACAAAGTGCCCTCCTGTTTTATTTAAGTAATAAGGGATAACGACTGTATCTAGCAAACTTGTCAGGTTTAATTGACTGTCTGCTTCTTGCCCTGCCCCCAGGGCAGTGCAGCTGAGCTCTCTCCTGTGCTGGGCTGGATTACAGGTTTTACTCCAGCCTACTTAGTAGCTGAATATAGATTATCTTATAGATGAGAATCCGCTAGCGATTTCTGAAAATATGCATGTTTTACCCTTTAAGAAAACTTGAGGGGTGAGATGACTTAAGCTTTATTATGGACACCTTCACTGTCGACATCTTTGCAAAGTATTTTCCTAAGCATTTTGATTGCAGAACTCCGGGAATACCAGAACAAGAGAAAATTGGAGTCACTGTACTGAGTCAAATCACCACTTTCCAGCCGTTTCCAACCTGTGTAAGTGGTCAAGAGGGTTCTTAGGGAAACATTTCAATCATGAGGGCAAACATGCTACCTCCCAAAATATTTAATTACATGCCAACAGTTAGCAGGACAAAATCATGAAAGAGCAGTCACATCTTTATGTTCAGTAGACCTTAATGGATTTTTCTTCCAGAAAGTCATTCTGTTCCTCTATAGTTTCACATGATTTGGTAGTCAGTTCTTGAGCCCACAGCAGCCTCTGGTGTGGTGCTCCACAGCTCAGCTACACACCTGAAGAGTCCTCTCTTTCTGTGCACTTTGAACTTGTCATTTTCTAGCTGCACACTGTGCTCATTAATAATATTCTTGGAAGAGACAGGGAATAATAATTACCTATGTGCCTACTTTTGGCCACTCATGGTTTTATAGACCTCTATCATATATCCCCTCAATAGTCCCTGAGGTCTCCTAATCAGCTTAATTGTTCCTTGCAGAGAAGTTGTTCCATACCTTTATTATCC
Source organism: Donacobius atricapilla (assembly GCA_013397315.1). Classification (NCBI taxonomy): domain Eukaryota; kingdom Metazoa; phylum Chordata; class Aves; order Passeriformes; family Mimidae; genus Donacobius; species Donacobius atricapilla. The sequence goes on from WBMY01002111.1 coordinate 218,484, forward strand.
TTGTTGCCTTTTCCTAAACCTTTTGCATTTCTGTTATAACTCCCCTGAGACAGGGGAACAGGAACATACACTAAGGTGTGGTATTTATGTAGAAACACACAGTGCTGGTTTTGGCTGGGGTAGAGTTAATTTTCTCTGTAGAATGTGGCATATGGCTCTGCTTTGGATTTGTGCTGGAAACGGTGTGGTAATACAGGGATGTTTTTGTCATTGCTGAGCAGGGCTTACACAGAGTCAAGGCCTTTTCTGCTCCTCACCCCACCAGCAAGGCAGCTGGGGGTGCACAAAGGAGCTGGGAGGGGACACAGCCAGGACAGTTGACCCCAACTGACACAAGGGACATCCCACACCATGTGGTGTCATGCTCAGAAAATAAAACTGGGGAAAGAAGCAGAAGAAGGAGGAAATTTAGGGTGATGGCATTTGTCTTCCCAGGTCACTGCTACATGTGATAGAGCCCTGCTTTTCTGGGGGTGGCTAAACTGCTGACAACCCACGGGAAGTTGTAAATGAATTCCTTGTTTGGCTTTGCTGGCACATGTGGCTTTTGCTTTACATGTTAAATTGTCTTTATTTCAACCCATGATTTTTCTCACTTTTGATCTTCTGATTCTCTTCCCCATCCTACCGGGTAGGAGTGAGAGAGCAGCTGCATGGGGCCAAGCTGCTGGCTGGGTTTAAACCATGACACATACTCATCTACTCTGTTCATTATCCCTTTACTAAAAACTCCTAGATTAGATTGGTTTTTCCAAGTGTGTGAGCACTGACAAAATATTTATGAAGATAAGATCTATGTAAACAAGTTATCCAGAGATCATTTCCCTGAGTAGTAAAGTCATATGAGCTCATCATTCATTTAGAAAGCTTTGGACCATTTTTAATGCATTTCTATTATTTATTCCCCCTGAATTTATCTGCCATATTATTACCCAGGAACTCTGAGTTAGCCTCCTCCTGCCCTGCTGGAGCTGGGCCGGCCCTGTCCCACCGCTGCTGCCGCTTTTCTTTGGCACCGCTTTAGATACGCTGTGTCCCCGCACTGCCCGGCCCTGCCAGGACATCCCTGCCCTTTCAGCTACCAGCATGGAGCTTCTCGTACATACCACACACCAGCCTGGGATTTTCCACCGTTCCAGCTCGGTGCCCTCAGAGTCCCAAGAGATCAGACTGCCCTGGGCTTTGTGAAACAAAAGACCCCTCGAAGTTCCTGGGTTTTGTTTATCATTAATGCTGTAGTAGTTGTTGTTTGTTTGCCTTGTTATACATACCAGTAAAGAGCTGCTATTCCTAGCCCCATATCTTTGCCTGAGAGCTGACTTAATATCAAAGTTTTAATTATTCGGGGGGAGGGGGTTTGAACGCTCCATTCCAAAGGGAGTTCCTGCCCTCACTAGCAGATGCCTGTCTTTTCTAACCAAGACAGACACAAAGGACCCATCAAATAGCACAGACATTTATGTTTAGTCAACTATGTCGGTCATCTTAGCCCAAAAATTCAGTCTAGGCAAAATCCATTTAGGTTTGGCTCTTCATCTGAAGGGAAGTATGTTCAATCACAGCTCTCCCCTCATAGCATCACTACTATCAATATATGCAGGCCAAAGTTAAACGTTTTCCTCCTCCTGTGGTGGAAGAGCACAACTTTTCCACTGCACTGTACCTGTGCATGCCACACTCTTTTGCATCATAAGACAATACCTCAAGTGATGGGGAGTAAGCAAAGCATAGGTCCTAGGGCAGTGGGGCTGGCTGAGGGAGACCTGAGATCCTACTTGTCCTTTCCCTACACAGAAGCATCCTCAACACGCATCTCAAGTCCAAGTCTTAGATACAAATAATGTTATAATAAGAAAAACTATAGGGAGCTCCTCCCCTTGTGTATGGGTTACCTTACCCACAAGTGACAAATAAAACAGGAAATGGGAAACTCATGGACCACAAAGCAAACTGTTAATATAAAATGAGCTGGCGGATCCAAAGCACTTCTTTTTGTGTTCTTCAGTAAAAAATTTCATTGACATCTTCTGCCCACGCTGTAAGCATGGCAAGTGTTGCCTTTTACTTCACTTGTGACAATCTCTTTGAAGCTCTGTTTTACTTTACAAAAACCAAATCCTGCTCCAAATGATATGTTGAATAAAACCTGAGTACGGTGAAAAAGGTTGTATTGGTCTCTGAGCAACAGGGAAACAATTTTGCATCAAATGGATTTAATTACATGGAAGTTCGCTTTTACCAACATAAGTTGATCTGTGAAACGGTGAAAGAGAGTGTGAATCTCTATTTTGTTCCATTAGGGCAATGTTAACAGAAACTAACTAACAAATTTCAGTCCTTTAACTAACTTAACTGGCTGAACGTGGTATTCCTTCCCTTTTCTCTCTCCCACTATCTGAAAGGAGGTTGTAGCAAGGTGGGGATTGGTCTCTTCTTCCAAGTAACAAGTGATAGGATGAGAGGAAAGGTCCTCAAATTCTGCCAGGAGAGATTTAGATTAGATATTAGGAAAAATTTCTTCACTGAAAAGGTTGTCAAGCATTAGAACATGCTGCCCAGGGGAGTGGTGGGGTCATCATCCCTGGAAGTATTCAAAAACCATGGAGCACAGGGATATGGTTAAGTAGTGGATCTGACAGTGTTAGGTTAATGTGTGGACTCCCTGATCTTAGAGGTCTTTTCCAATCCAAATGATTCTATGATTCTCACAGATCAAACAACCCCCTTCAAAAAGTAGCAGAACTACTTCTTACAACTGTTTTTCTGTCCTCTTCCCATATGAAGAGAACACTTCTATTTCCCACATTAATTTATTCACAACCAGCCTTTCCCCATTGTTTTCATGGCAGTGTTGTCCTGAAGGCCAAGCAGCTCTCATCTTCCTCCTGGTGCTTGCTTTCATGTTGTTTGTTCAGACAGAAACAGACCCTGTCATCCTTCCTGATGCCTGCAGAGCACCCAGAGCTCTCTGTTTCCACAGTCATTCTCTGTCCTTTTCCAGGCCATGTTCTTCTTTTCTGACTAAAAGTGACTGGCTTTATTGTTATAGTGTCCAAATCCCTTGGAATGTGCAGGGCTCTTAAAAGATAAGCAAATTGTTAAATCAATGGAAAAACAGGCAAAGGACAACCAGACATGGTGGTTGCCATGCTGTTAAGTGTTACCAGCTTGGCAGCAAAGAGCTGATCTCTGGCACTGTATGTGTTCCTTGTCCCTTCCAATGCCAAGCTGGTTAACCACTGCAGCTGCAGAAACTAAGCTTTATCCCAAGTTTATTTCCCATTGTAATTCACTGGGTTCATGGACAAGGTTGTTCTCTGCAACTTGCATGGCAATGATTTTCAGTTCAGGGCCAGACTGGGATTCTCCTTTGCTCATTCAGTGAAGAAATACTCTTAGATTTCCAAGAGACTGCTTTGCAGAGAAGCAGCCCACCCGCATGAGGATGGATAGTCAAGTTTTATCCACAATATCTAATCCTGTTCTTAAACTCAGTAGGAGCCTACACTTTGGAGAAAAAAAGCAACAAGTATAAACCTATGAAATTACTGACAAAGTGGAGGCATTAATGTGGAGAGGCCTGACACTGGGATTTGTTAGGTTCTGGAACTGTTTCCCAAGGTTAATGATAAAAACACCATCCATCATTTAGGTCTTCTAAAACTAGTCAAAGCACTAGGAAAAAAATGCACTTTCAGAAAACAATGTTCTATTATCAGGAAGATGGGCTGGATGACCTGATAAATCTTCTCTGCCTCTGATCTTTTGTTCTATTAAAAGCATGAAAGAGCTTTTTTTTTTTTTCCACCGAAAGTAGATGTGCCAAATGTGGCTGGTTGGGAGGCGGAATAGGTAGAATTTTATTCTGGACAATTCTGAAGTGATGCTTTTATATCTGATCCCTTTTAGAGAAGATTTTTTTTTTTAGTATCCCTTATTATTCCCTGTTGTAAATATTTTAACTCAATTCAAAATTCCAGCATGTTCTCTTAGCCCCTCACCATAAGACCAGTAGCTTTGCTGATAAATGACAAGATTTAATTTTATACAATACTGCTTATCTATCCTTATCAGTACAATGGACAAAGACACCCATCAATGATAATATGTGGTAGGGAATCAGTATAGAGATAGCTTCATGGCATTCTAGTCAGTTCCTGGTATTGAACTTCTGTACAAAAGACAATCGGTGCAACAGATTTAATCCCCATTGGGATTTGCCATAAAAGACAAAGCAAAACCTTGCCACAATAGTCATCAGCCAGCTCTGACAACTGTCCCAGGTGCTATGAGTAGGCCTGACACAGGGTAAGACTGGTTTCTAGCAAAGGCTTTTAGGTCATTAACTACTAAGGGCACTAGGCAGAAAAATTGTTTCAGAAGAATAAAATGCTAGGTGAAACTTTTGCCATGAACCTTCACCTTAAGTATAATTCTGAGAATGGTTTGGAATAATTCATTCCCAGGTGCCTTTACAGTAACATGATGAGGCTACCTAGAACAGAGGCTAGACAGTGTTAAAGGAACAAAGTAGGTATTTATTAAAAAGGCCTTCAAAGGATACACCTTGGGCAGTACAAGAGCCCAGATGAGTTGTTGTCACGTCACGTGTTGTCACGCTTTTATAAGTTTTGGTCCATTTACATATTGGGGTTAATTGTCCAATTACAGCCTCAGGTTATGAAGTCCCATCCTCCCAAATTGCTCTCTCCAGTTCACTATTGTTTGCACTTTTTTTGGGCCTGAAGCGGCAATGGTGTCCTTGGTTCTTGGGCTGGAAAAGGATTGCTTTGTCTGACTGAACTGTGAAGAGAACTTGCCAGAGTTATACACTAATGCAGTACAGAATCTGGAAATACGAAAGCTAAAACTGAAGGCATCAATGGGACTTAACAGTTTGATCTGTTATATCTAAGAGAAAATTTTCCCCCTGCTTCGGAATTGTAGGGGTGGTTCAAAATGCCTGAAGAAAGGATAATGCTTTCCATTTAGAACTTAAGATTTTTTGGAGTCATTTTGATAGATGTCCATTACATTGTTCTGTTATTTCCAAAGTGAAATCCAGGAATCTAAGTGGTTATTTTCAAAGCAATAGCGGTCTTTAACATCAAAGGCATCAAGAACCAGGCAGGGCTGTGGTTCAGCTGTGTACACTGTGACTTTTTCATCTGGAATACAAGATTTCCCCATGTGTACAGCTGTGTTTACTGATTTGCTTCTATAAAAATGTAAAACAAGCTAATAGTGAGACATCATCTTTGCCTGGATTGGCAGAGCTAAATCTTGATTTACACAGCTGGCATCCTTCTACACAGCAAACTACCCACGCTAGCACTTCCCAGCCTACTTGTCAGATGCTTCTTCCCTAAGCATCCTTGTTTTTCTCTTTCCTCCACTTTGTAAGAATTTACCTAGTACTAAGTGCCACAAATCCAAGTGTTCCTCTCTAATTACCCCATGAGAAGAGGAATTTCTTTAGGGTCACTTTATTGTCTGCCAATAATTTGCCAGAATTTGGTCCTCACAGGTTTTCTTACTGGCTTTGAAACCCTCTTACAGCCTGCCACAACCCTGGCTCTGCAGAAAAGGAAAGTGTTTTCCAGATCCATTGAGGATACCAGATCTTCTTCCAAAAAGTTAAACATGATGACTACATAGAAACACATTGGCCAGGTAAGGGCCACCTGTACACACATCATGCATAGGCTTGCACAGGCTTAGTGACTATGTGCACATAACCAGACAGGTATCATCAGCAAATATTTCTTCCAGCTCCACAGCAGACTGTGCAAGACTTCCACAGCAAGGCTGTGAATGCCATGGCTATTATCTCTGCTGGAATTATCTGTGTGTTGTGTTGCTTGGTCCACAAATTACTAGGCTGATGAAAAGACTGAGTGGCCTGAGGTAGCAGTTCCATGACAAGGAGGAGGATTCAGTGGCTATGGTGGTTTAGTGAGTTGTCAGGACAACTTTGAGAAAAAATGCTTTTTCTTCCACCAGAGAGTTCAATAAGCCAATGTGTTGGTTTTGCATAGCCCAGTTTTTGGTAGCTGGGGGACCCACAGAAGTGCCTTCTGTGAGAAGCTGCTGGAAGTTTCCACCATGTCCAGCAGAACCAATCCTTGGTGGCTCTGAAGATGGACATGCTGCTGGCCAAGGCTGGGCCAATAGTGAATAGTAATGCCTCTGTGACAATGTATTTAAGAAATAAAAATAAAGATAGCAGGGAAGTTTCAATTCCATCTAGAGAAGAAGAGGAGGTGAGAATATGTGAGGCAAACAACATGGAAGACACCAAGGTCAGTGGGGAGGGGAGGAGGTGCTCCAGACACCAGAGCCAAGATTCCTCTGCAGGCTGCGTTGATGGTGAAGCAGCTGTGCCCCTGCAGCCTGTGGGGATCCACAGAGGATGCAGAGATCCACCCATAGCCCATGAGGGAGGTGCCCACGCTGGAGCAGGTGGATGTCTAGAGGANGGTGGATGTCGAGAGGAGGCTGTGAGCCCGTGGGAGAGCCAGTGGAGAGAGCGGGCCCTGATTCCAGGCTAGAGCAGCCTGTCCTTGGAGCACGACACCCTGTGGAAGAGTGATCCACACTGCAGCATTTTTGGGAAGACTGTGTGCCCACGGGAGGGACTCATGTTGCAATAGTTTTGGCAGGTCTGCTGCTCATGAGACTTGGAGCCACACTGGAGAAGTTCATGGAGAGCTCTCTACCGTGTGAGGGACCCCACAGTCTCACAGGGGAAGGACTCCTCTCCCAGAGCAGCAGAAGAAAATCTCAGAGATGAACTGACCAGAACTGCCATGCCCTGTTTCCCTGTGCTGTCAGAGGGAAGGAGGGCAGGGTTGGGTGCGGGAAACATTTTTTAAGGGCTTATTTTACTTGTCATTATCCTCCTCTGCCTCTGTTAGTAATAAATTCACTTTCTATGTCTAAGTTGAGCCTGTTTTGCCCTTGGAGTGTTTTCTCTCTCTCGGTCCTTATCTCAACTCATGAACCCTTCATTAAATTTTTCTCTTTGGCCAGCGATGGCAGGGGGGAGTAAGTGAGCAGCTTTTGTGGGTGCTGGCTTTTGGCCAGTGTCAAACCACAACAGCCAGTTATGGCACAGCCTCCAAGGCAGGCACGGGGGAGGGACAGGGGCAGCATTTTCTGATGCTGGCATCCCCCAACATGATCCATGATCCAAGATTCTTCTGTTGTTCCTAAGGTCTTTATTTCTTCAGCCTGAGCCCTCTGCCAAAGAAATGCACTCATATTCTGCTTGTGCCCATTGCACAGTTAACAGAAAGTGAATCATGGGGCAGAGTTTCCCTACATCTGATTTGTAACAGGATGGCTTATTTCTCTGAGGATCAGTAATGAATGAAAGCCTAGAGTACCCAAGCTGTGACACTCCAGTATGCAGTGAATCATTAACAGCAGCTAGTACACCTTGGAAAGACAATATCCAACTCCGTGCCAGGCTCGATGTTACAGCAGTGACAGGACCAGGAGAAATAGCTTTTAACAGCTCTGAAGGCAGAGCTGTAAAGCACTGGGATGCCTTTACTGTGACAGGGACACACTAACAGGGCACTCTTGAAGGTAAATCACATCTCCCTCATTTGTTGGGGTGTTTTGAGAAGGCTGAGAAGGAAATGTGTGAAGAAGGGGGGTAGGAGTTCATCGTGATCAGTCACTAATTTTCCCAAGGGCTGTTTTGAAGCTGGTCCTGAGCCCTGTTGACAGTTGCAGCTCCACAGTGAAGGACAAATATCAGGGCTCAAGGCTTAGGGCAATGGTGAGGGCTTGAGTCCAGATTTCACCAACAACCAGGTTTCACCAGTGTAATGGAGATTAAGAGGAAAATGTGACACAACCTCTCATGTCATGTTCATGGCTTGGGTTCCCTCTTCTGGGGGAATTTTGGCCAGCCAGTACAACATGATGGCTACATTCCTGCCAAGGATGAGACTGCAGCTGCTGATGCTGCAGCAGAAGCATCTGTGCTTGATACAGCTGGCTCTGGCCATCCTGTAGACCAGTGAGATTTGCAAATTAGCCCCATGGCAAGTTTTTCAACAATGGGGGCTGTTCCAGTTGCTTTCATCTAGCAGAGCCCTGACAAAAGCAACAAAGCCAAAAACCTCTTCACTCCCACACAAATCTTTGTCTGCCCCTTTTAGCAAAATCAGTGAAAGCAGTAGTATCAGAACACCCTTTTTAAACAAAATATTTGTCTCTCAAACATTGGAAATGCACATTTATCTATACCTATTTTAGCTCCATTTTACTTCTCAGCATCAAGCCCTACAATTTCTCTTCCATTTCTATATACTGTGCTGCACAGCTGACATACTGCTAACCCCATGCCAAAGCACAAGCTGTAATAATACTATCAGACCAGCATTTCAGAGAGTTTTCCTCACTAACCTGTGTTTGACCTTTAATTGATAAACAGCAAAGTGGATCTGATAGCAGGGTGATGCAGAGGCCTTATATCTCTATATAACTTCAACTGATTGCCCCTAAAATTGAGATAAAGTGATACAAGACCACAGTGCCTGATATGAGAAAACACATTACTTAGCACACAAGCTGAATGCTGAGGCAGAGCATGGAGGGGATGCAAAAGTAGAAGAAATATGAGAGAATGTGGAACAAAAATGTCTATGTTGAGAATCTTGGTTGATCTGTCAGAACTACTCATTCAATTGTACACAGATTAAAACCACCTTGTTTGATTAGTCTCAAGGCTTACCAGGGAATTTAGCCACACAAGCCATTAATTTCAATGAGCATGTTTGTAGCTAACTACCTTTGTTGACTCTGAAAAAGTGTATGTCTTGATATGACGTATTTCTTCCCATGAGCTTCTCATGGACTGAAAGCAGTAACAATGAAGAAAAGTGTTTTGACATGTGAGTTTATCCAAAGGGGGTGCTTAATGTGGTGATTTATTTTCAGCTGCTACTGCTCTTATTAAAAAGATGAATATAGAAATAACGTTATAAATAGAAGGCCACGCTCATGACCATGTGCTGTGAATCATCACTGTTAATTATTCAGATGAATTTTCAAAGATACCTGGGGATTTGCAAAAATGAATGGTTGTAGAATAAGAGTTTAGCTATTTAGCATTTTTACTGACACATATGTATGTCTAGATGTGTATCTATTTGGTTTTCTCCTGTTTACATTTTCTCTCTGTAAATAAAGAGGAGGAACTGTGTCACATGTTAGAAGTGGCTAGTCACACGATGCAGTGAATAATGAACTGTGTGTACAAACCAGCTGACAAATCCCCCATGATAAGCTTTATTGTATGCAAACTATTTGTCAGGTGCTTGTGACTAACAGATGGATTTTTCTAGTAATCATGATCAGTTAGTGGACAGCAGACTAATCCAAAAAGTGATGGTATTTCTAGTGTGTAGTATTCTTAGAATAAATTGCTTTCACAGCTTTATTAGCTACACATGATCAACCATGGAAGTGTTTTGCTTCTGTGCCCATTTTAGTTGTTGAGTCTGAGTGCTTTTTTGTAACTGTAACAGCAGCAGCAATAGCATACAGAAAGCATGAGAGAATCATTACTTTTTTTGAAAACTAAACAATACAGGAAATACTCCCAGCCTGCAATGGAGTTGTCTGCACTGATAAGTAGTTCACAGCCTGATTCAGATCTGGGACCACTAACATAACATCTCCCCAAATCATTCCCAGTTGCAGCTCAGCAACCCGCACCAGTCAGGGATCATTCCTGGGAGGTTTTGTATGTGGAGCCATGCAGTTTCAGGGACTTAGGGACAAAGATATCAGCAGCATGGATGTGAAGTCTTCTACAGGAATTGTTCTCACTGTCCAAAAATACATATTTAAAGAAAAAAAAAACCAACAACAAATCAATCTACTAAGGTTGATGTGCCCAGGAAAGATTTTTCCCTGTGTACCAACACCTCTGCTTCCCAGATAGGTGGGACATCACCTTTTTTCTATCTTTATTTCTGGTCCCTAGTACTGTTGTGGTTTCATGAGCACCTTTATCTGTCCATGCCTTCTTGCCCCCTGTGAGGGGGAGACTGGCTTGGTCTCTCGCTAAGCCAACATTCAGCCCCACAGCTCAGCATCTGCAGAAGTTGCAAGGGGGATGCTCTGCACAGGTCCACCTCACTGTCAGTAAATGTTTACTGGTTCTCCCTTCCAAAACTTTGTCTTCCAATGTCTTCCTTGTTTCATAAGATTCATAGAATCATAAAATGTTACAGGGTTAGAAGGGACCTTAAAGATCATCTAGTCCAAAGCCTACTGCCATGGTCAGGGACACCTCCCACTAAACCAGGTTGCTCAAGGCCTTATCCGACCTAGCCTTGGACACTGCCAGGGTTGGGGCATTCCCAACCTCCCTGGGCAACCTATTCCAGTGTCTTCTCACCCATACAGTAGAGAATTTTATAATTAATCTAATATCTAACCTAAATTTCCCCTCTTTCAGTTTGTACCTGTTATAGATGAGTAATGCAATGGTTGGCTCTCGCAATTAAGGGATGAATATTATGTGCCTGATTACAGAAGTTTTATTGATGTAGAGTGATGCTACTGTAATTTGTTTGGATGTCCTCTGTTCACCCTATAGCCCCCTTTCCCCCTGTATGGTTGCCAAGGGATGGCCTTGGTAGTCAGGACATGTGAAGGGAGGGCATGTACATGCCCCTTTGTCTTGGTTTGGAAAGACAGGTATCTGCCAGGGAAAATTGGAGCTCCCCTTGGAACAGTGAATGTAAACCTCTTCCCTCCAAATTATTATAATTTTGCAATTAGGGGCTTTCAGGCAAAAATATGGGAATTAGAACAACAGTTCTTTTACTAAGGATATTTAAAAATACAAATGTAGTAGTACAAAAAACCAAGCAAGCAAACAAACAAAAATCCTAGAAAACCCTGACAGAATCAGGGATACAACCTGACACCCTGTTGGTTAGGGTGTTGGAAGCAGTCCCAATAAAACTTCCTGGAGTAACAGACATGATTCTGTTAGAGATGATCCTATAGAAAGAGTCCAGTAATGGTGAGATGGGTCAGGTCTTCCTCTGGGAGTCCAGTGGAAAACTGGATACCTGGTGCTCATACGTCTCAGTTTTTATCTAGGAAGGAACAGTTGGCTCCCCCTCACTGGGTGGAGCATCTCATGGTGGGATGATGTAATGTGTCACGTCATTGGTGAGCCTTAATGGCCCATTACCAGAAGATATCCCCCGGAGGGTGGACGGGTTGTGAAAGAGATAAGAAACACTGCCCCACCTGATTTTAACAGCTGGCCCATTATCAGAAGGCATCTGACCCCTCCTCTCTGGACTTTCAAGCGATAAAGAAAAACATCTCCCCATCTGCTTTCAACAGATGAAACAGAATACACATTTTTTGGTTACATAGCCCAAGACACCCTTGCATGGGGCATCTGGGAGGAGGGAAGGCTTGGTACTAGGAGACGTGGCATGGCTACACCTGACCACCGATCAAGTCCCAATAAAGCAGTCTCCACCAAGGGATGGTGAATATTTTAGAAGGGGCCAGGGTCACCTGATGTAACACCAGGGGTATAAAAGGTGGAGCAGCCATTTTGTGGGCAAGCACATGGCAGTTTAGTTCCATGCTCCCAAACCTACTCTTTCTCCTTATTCAGTCTTTTGTTGTATTTTGTTAAGATTTAATAAACCTTTGAAATTTTAAAAGTGAGTGTCGTTTCTCACATACCTATTACTCCTTGTTCTATCAATCACTACAGTACCCCTTATTTTCTATGAATCACTCTGGGATCTTCCAGCATCTTATCTCAGTCCCAAAGTTCTCCTACTCAATGCAGTGAATAACCAACTCGTCTTCACTCAGCTCATTTGCTCCAGGAGGCACAATCCACCTCTGTTTTGCTCATTATTTCTCCTGGCTACCATTCCTGTAGCAAATGCCAGGATTCTTCCTTAAGAGAACAGCCAAGCTGAGCTTTATCTCTGATGTGCCAATATCAAAAATAAATTATAAAAATAACAGTAAACAAAAGCAAAATCGTATCATCTGCTATCAACTCTTGTGGTGTCTGATAAGTTGTGTGCACCACTGGCAGCACAAATTTTCTCTGAGATCACAGGACAGCCAGTGCTTTTGAACATATAATTCAATAAAGGATTTGCTGAAATCCAAGACCACTAGCATTTAAATCCTGAGCTTCCTCGGTGTTTACTAAAAACACCCTTGCTTTACCTTTGTAGGGAAAGTGTTTAGCATGTACCTCCAGAGGGCCAGAATTACTTTTGTTGCACAAAAACAGTGGAGCTCAGGGTGAAGGATGGTGTGTAAATACCAAATCTCTGACCCACATCCTTGTTTCTCAGCTCCACATCTTCTCCAGAACAAGCAGAGAGGAGGTTTCCATGTATATACAGAAGAAAGAAAATCAGCTCTCCTCACAGCTGGAATATTTGGCCATGCCCTGAGAGCTCAGTTAAAAAAGATTGTCTAATGTACTAGAGATGTAAGAGAGCCTTTCCCTCACATCAGTTGCCTATGTCTGTAGCAGGACTGATATGAATTCCTCACTGCACTCAGTGTTGGGGATACCACTGTGCTGGCCAGTAAGTGCTCACTCTGATAAAACCTCAGGAAGCAGCCCTACCTCCACGTCCAATGCACACTGCAAAATGACTGTGCCATGGCTGCTGGGATGTTGACAAGAACAGAGCCTCTACAAAGAGCCATTATTCCCCAGCCAATACAGATGCAATGTGTTGCTTCTTTACAGATCACATTGGCCAATTAAGTCTATCAACCAACTAACTTATACCTCGCAATGGGTGAAGTAACAGGAAAAGAAATGTGTCTTGTTTAATCCCCATCTACGTGGCCGATGTCAATAGTTTTGGTGCAATAATGTCCTGTATATAAAATTGTCGGGTGCCAGGTGACCCACTGGCAGCAGGAGAGCTCTTGCTGTGACTCTATTTCCAGAGTTTGTGCAGAGCCTCCACATTCAGTCATCACCAAAAGGAGCTCCTTGGCTTTGCCAAGGCAGCTCCTGCAAAACTCAGTACAAAGGAGAACCAATAAAAGCTAAATGCAGGAATCTGTGCACTCTTTGTCTTTCTTTGTCACCAGAGCAAATGACCTAAGAACTGGTACTCATTACCCTGCATCTTTGAAATCCGTGTCATTGAGCAGGGGTTACTTCTGGGGCTAAATTCTTGTCTTACCACCCTGGAACAAATTTGGAAGGTCTCCATGTAAACTAAAGGGTCATACTTAGATTCTTATTAAGGATGATTCCTCTCCTGAGTTTTTATAACACAGACTTATTTTTTTCCCTTTTTCTTTTCTTTCTTCATCTTCTTTTTTCTTTCTTTCCTTCCTTCCTTTTTTTTTTTTTAAACTATGCATTTGGAATCTTCTAATAATTTTTTTATCAGAACAATCCAAAAGAACCAAATCAGTCTGTAAGTTGCTACAGATTGTTGCTATGAATTATCCCAAAGCCTTTGTGCCAGCATATTGATTGCTTTAAAATCAAGTGAAAATAGATGCACAGCTTAGAAGAGCCATAAAAAACTTTCTACAAAGAGATTATTCATCCGTACCATTTAAAAAATGTAGCTTGTAGGTACATGAGCATGATTAACGAATAAGTGCAGCTCTGACAGCTTCAAAATTGTGACACATACACACAGTCAACTGTCTGCCAATTCCTTAAATAAACTGATTGTCTAGAAGGAAGCTTTTCTGATTAGTAATAGGAGATTCAGGTAAGGATTTTCCTTTTTTTTTTTCCCCCAAGTATAAGGATTTGATTTGTAGTCAAATTTTATAACACTAACCAAATCAAAGCACTGTTTCAAATATTTATTAGAATTGTTACTGTGGATACACCATTATTCCACAGTGAGCTGTTTTATAATTTACAATTTATAATTGTATAGATTCTCAGTGTGCTGTAGCCAGACTTTGTTCCTCTCTCAGCCTGTCGACTCAATTGGTTGCTATCTGTTCCACGCTAGATTAGTGCTTATTAGTTCTGATAGATGTTATCCTTTCAAGCTGTTGCTAGCTTGACTTTGTGGCTGGGTTAGGAGGAAAGTGTTTATTAGAACCAGAGCTGAGAGCAAGCCCTTCGATGCAGATTGTTAACTCTCATGGCCGGTTGTTAGACTGCGCTGCTCATTGCTGCTGTACCATGGATGAAACTGGTACCAAGCAAAGGGAGGCTGCAGATGTTCTAAAATGTTCTGAAGCAGCTGTTTCTACCCAGCCTTATCAACCCAGCCTTGCTAGCTGCTGAGTTACTTTTACCTAACATCTGAAAGCTGCTCAGCAACCTCAGTGAAGGAGTCAAGCCTTTGAGAATAAATCACTGTGACTAGAAATGTCCTCTCAGTTCCACCAGGCATGTCAGAAATGTCCTCTCAGTTCTGCCAGGAATGGGATGGCTCAAGACGAAGAGAAGGGGAAGACAATCTTGTCACTACCTGCATGGTCCTCTCTGTTTGGGGATGCAAATCAGTGACCAGATCTTCACCTGCAGTGGAGTTCCAGAGTCTAATGTATGTGGAGACACTCACCTGTAGATGTGGTTATCTGGAGTTGTCTCCCACATCCTATTTCCTCTTCTCAGGGGAGATACGGAAACACCAAGGGACGGTCCATCCCAACCTGTTATCTAGGAGAAGTAGAGTCACTGCCTGCAGGTGCCTGTGTCTGTACACTCATTGGAAAGCATGCCCAGAATGCCAGTTTAACCTGGATACCAGTTACTACAGGGATGGAATTAGATGAGATCCACCCTCTCTGTGTGATCCCCTTCACCAAATATCCCAGCAAAGGCTGTGGCCAGCATCACTGATTTCAGAAGGAAGGAGCAAGATGTTTGGCCAAATGAAGGTTCCTACCCGTCAGTGTTTGGGGAGAAAGTGTACAACTTGCATGAAGATTAGTTTGGAGCCCTTCAAAAGTAACTGCTTCCCATTAATACTGGATATTACTGTCTTCTGCACAAACAATCTGTTTCTGAATATCATGACACTCTTTAAAGTTTTTCTCCTATGGTAATGAATTCCTAAGGCAAATCGTGCATTGTCTGAGGAAAAAATCTCCTTGCATCATTTTTTCCTGAATATATTCGTTAAACTAATTAAAGGGCTTCACTTCCCACAACATTTCCTTTTAATGCTAGTTTGAACTCTGCAGGTTGGAGATGGCTGCTGCATGCACAGAGGAGTGGGCTAATCACAGGACTGGAATTAAGGAATTTATGAGCTCCTTAAAGCTTCTCCAATATGAATTGCCCAGAAAAGGCTCTTTAATAAGCATCCATTTGCCTCTCTGTACAAATTTGCTCAGTCTGTGCAAACTTTACATGCATGTACATGTATTTCCATGTCAGCCCTGAGCAAGGACAGGACCACTGGGCCCTGGTGGATGCAGAGTTTTCTCCTCTGAGGTCCATTTACTAGCTGGATTTACCAGTGTAAGAAATCTGTCTTTCAGGGAAGAAATCAAAACCCTATCTTTTTGATCTGTGAATTTAGTGCAAACTGACTACTGTGACATCTCTGAAGTGCGGGGAGGTCCTCCCAGAAAAGGTCCAGTTTGGTGTCCTGAGATTACAGTGCGAACCAGTTCAGCTGGTTCACTGCTGCAGATTAAACAGAGACTGGAATTTTTTTTCTTTCACATGAATGTGTTTAGTGGGGCTCAAAATCGATCAGGAAAGAGATATTTGGAGCTAAGAGACAGAATCTTTTTTGTTGTTGTTTGGCTGTGTTGGGGATTTTTGTTAGGAGAAGTCTTTTGGCTTTGAAACCTGCCTGCCTCAGCTATATAGGTATATCAGGAGGGAATCTGTCAGAAAAAAAAAATGGACATTTGTCAGGGAAAAATCTTCAAGTCAGACATAGAAATTAATCCTGATTAGGTTTATTAGGGTTGCAGGAAGGGTGAGTATTTATTCTATGCACTCTTTAAAGGAATTTAATTGCTGTGTGTTCTGGTCTGATTTTGTTTTGTTTTTTTCCCGGCTTTCTAAGCTTCAATTTATATGACACAAAGCAATTACCAAATGGTGCTGCCTTAACCTTTCTTTGTGCTGATCCACTCAAGAGCAGAGATAGTCACTCTTCAATAGATCATTGTGCTTCCAGAAGGGTTGTTGTAAACCAAATGAGCTGCACCGTGTATGCCCTTCAGCATCTTCTGGCAATGCTGATAATGGGCTTTCACCTTCCGCCGGCTGCCGGTATCTCTGCCACTTTTATCATTTAGGCAGATAATCTTTGGGGCAGGGTCGTACACCTGGAGTTGACGAAGGCATAGTGGGGTGGTTCTGCTTCATGGAGCAGTAGAAATTGAACTGAAATAACCTCTGAATTTAGATTTGGAACCCATGAGTGTTGAATAAACTTGAGGCAGCTGTGGTACAACCCAGCTCACAAAAGGGTGCACCGCAAAACAGCTCCCAGTGCTGGATGAAAGCACCTCTCAGTTCCCTCTGAGCCGGCATGGAGCTGCATTAAGAGCACCATATCTCAATCTGACATCTCTGAAAGGTGGAAATATCCAGGAGGGACATTGTCCTAGGCACCCACTGCCTGATGCTCCAGCCGGCCTGCAGTGAGGCAAGAAGGAGCAGTCATGGCTGAGTTCTCCAAGTTGCTTAGGAAAGCAGAGACAATCACGAATCTGAGGACTTTTATGTTACATGACTGCTACAAACCCTTGAAAACGCAAGTTACTTCCCATTTATCTGACACCTTGACCTAACTCAGGCTCCGGGATGTACATCGGTACAGAGAAGTCTCTTGGCAAGACTTTTGCCATTCCTGAAAGAGAACTGGGAAGGAGGCAGCAACTGTTTTTTCTGGGGCCTCTGGCTGACATTTCTTCACTCTTTGATCCAGAGAGGGAGTGCAGGATAAGCAAAAAGGCAGGTTTGCCTGTCAGTAGCGACTGGAGGAGGGTTTTTGGAGGAGCCTTCGGGCTAGTTTCCTCCCCCCACATTCCTGTCCCTGTTAGGGCTTCAGCAGCTCAGACAAATGGTCGGATACACTTGGGTGCACAGCCCTGCAGTGCAATGGGGATGCTGCTCTCATCATGACTCTTGTGTTTAGGTATTTTAAACAGAAGGAGGGGTTGGGAAGAAGAAAAGAATGAGATAAGAATGTGTGAACTACTTTTTCTTTCTCTTTTTGCTTACTGAGTCTTTGTTAGAAAAGCTGTCAACTGTGCACTGTGTTATGCCAAACAACTCCACTAATCTCTTTGCAAGGACAGCAAGGTCCTGCTCCAAGCACTGAAAAGATCCAACTGGAGCATTGTGATCAGCTTTCCTCAAAAACTGACCATGCTTTGCTCAAAGCTGTATTGCAGGCAGCATTGCTGAAGCCCAAGTTTTGGCTTTGGTCACTGGTGTGAAGCCTCATTAGGGCTGCACGCTGCAATCCCCACACAACTCCCTCCGTGTGTGTGTGTGTGTGTGTGCTCTGCACCTGCAAGCAGTTTGTCCGGGGCACTCGCCACAAGCCTCTAGGAACACAGACATCGTGTGATGAAATTTGAGCAGCCCTTTGCTCTCCGCTGGAACTGGAGAGAGAGAGAGAGAGAGGGAGCATGTGCCATTCCTTCAGATTTTCAGCTTTCTTAGCAAAGAGAGGTAATAAGTGTCCCATATAAACAAGGATTATTTTCTCTAGCTTTTCCCCTTAGCAGCTGAGCACTGGGCAGATACTTGAGTGAAAGGACAGGCTCAGTTTGCCAAGGAACCAGTTGAAATCTGAAATTATTCAGTTGAAACCAATAAAGAAATGGATCAAAATTTGGCCTTGTGCCTGGCTGTGCAGTCCTTTCTGAACAGACTACAGAAAAAATAGCTGTGGATTGCAGACCATGTCTGAAATAGAAGCTGAATTTGCCAGTGAAGAAAACTTCTCATAAAGCTTTTGAGCAACTTGCTTTGAGATATTTGCAGCGCCTTTAAAAAAACACCTCATCTGTAATGAGCTTATGTGTTAAATGAACAAGTGTGGAAATTAGGACATGAGATATTTGTATAGCAGCCAGAAGATAATTACTGGTGATAGTCCAAGCTGAAGAATAGCATCTATTGTTTCCAGAAAACTAGTTTTCATAAAATAACATGAACTTCCTGTACTCAAAACTCTCACATCAGCAACGCCTACAATGTTATGTAGCAAAACTATTAACAAATAAGTGCATGGGGGAAAAAAATCCCATCCTGGACAAACTGTAAAGGATTAAGCCTAATTAATTATTAAACCTAACAATACAGTATGTTTAGAATGTCTCTGTATGGTATATCCTTCCATTTAGCATAAGGTGCAAATATATGCTGATGAAAACCACTGGATTTTAGGTACAGAATGGCTAGATTTTAGGCCTATTTATACACATGCAGAAATTTAAACATTATTTAATGACCTCTTAGGTCAGGAGGCCTGCAAGAGCTGGAGATCCCCTTGTTGGGCATGACTAGGAATAGTTCAAGGTTTAGTCTAAGAGGGTTGGCTTGTAATATACACTAGGAAATATAATTAGTCACTAGAAAAATAATTCATCTTTACCCCAGCACCATGTGAGTTCACCTCTCTCAATATGAAATGCAGCCACCTGAATTGAGATCTCTGAGACTCTTTTTTTTTTTTGGTGAAACAGTAATTAATGCTGCATAAGAGGAAAAAAAAAGTAAAGCCGAAAGAGCACTGATGGCAAAATGGCAAATGTCACAGGGAGTTTCAGGTCAGTAAGCAGGGAGGACAGGCCAGCCAGACTTGCCTTGTTTGTAAACCTAACCTCTTGACTGACAAAAAAGATGCTCTTTAGGTGGAAATTTCCTGTGGAGGTATGCAAATGGAATAATGAAAACCAAATCTGTACTTATACTTTAAATCACATGAAAGCTCTGAGAGTCCTGGTGAAACAAAACCCCATTATTTGCTTTGTGCTACATTTTTCCTCCCAGTGCATCTGCCCTGGGTCACTGCTGGAGACAAATGCATGGGCTGTGAGCACCCGGGGCTGGCATGCTCTGTTCCTTAGGCTCCTGTGACTCCTGACAAATAACAAACTGCTAAAAATTGTGCTGATTTGTTTCAGAGACAGAGATCCAGAAGACCAGGTCTCAATTACACACAGCTACACTAGATTTACTATTAAATCAACTAGCAATCAAAGCTCAGTGTCTTAAACAGTTCTATGAGCACCTAGTGACACTCCTCCTAGTGAATTCCCTAAAACTCATGAATTTACCAGGACTTCCGTGCCAGTGAGAATGGAGCAAGGTGTTGAACGTTTGCCTGAATGCTCTTTTTGTCCTCGCTGTCAGTCTGTGTCACACCAGCAGATGCTGGGAGCAAAAGGCCAGGCCCCATGTGGTCTCGGCTACAGTACTCCATGGCAGCAAGCAGAGCAGTGCCAGGCTAAATCACTTCACAGATCGTATCATCAGGACTGAGAGGATTATAATATGTGTAATTTTTATCCTGCTAGCCCGACCCCACCCCCCGCCTCGATTTTTTCCGTCTGTTACATTCCACATTGTTTTTACTCTTTAAAGGTCATCTTTTCGCAGGAAACTAGTGGTCAGATATTGTTATGATATGTGTGTCAGAAGAGGGCATGATAAGAGATGGCATGAAATATCTGTACGCAGAGACAAAATATTAATTTCCAGGAAAATTGGTGTTTTCTGTTTAAGCCTGCTCATCTATTCTGCTTACTCCCTCCCACCAAAGAGAAAGACCTCCTCAGTCTTTTCACGTCTCTCTGTTTTATCTTGTTGTCACATTGCAATAGCACTGGGAAAACCACTGTCACTCCCTTTTACTCCATAGGAAGTGGACAGAGCTCCCAAGCCTCAGGGGTACGGAGGCAACCAACTTTTGAAGAGTCCTTGAAAAGTCACACCAGACATGTCTATATAGAGTAACAAGCAGAGCTTGGGACAGTTCTGGGAACCAATCCCAAGTCCTTTAATAGCTGAACAAGCACACAATTCATCACATTTGGCTTCTTATAAAGGCGGCCCCTTCTCTGGGACTACCCAAGGGTCAGCCCCTCAGGTTGTAATTGCAGTGGAAAAATAATTCATTAAGGAAGGGATGGCTGCATGGGATGGGAAGAAGGAAGGGAGGAATGGAGGGAGAGTAAAATACACATACCCACCTAACACAAAGTTTCAGTTCTCTAAGATGATGTGTTTCAGTGGCTATTTATTATGGGAAAGGGGTGTGGGTGTGAGTGTGTGTAGGACAGTGCAGCCCAGGAATATAACTAGGAAATCTGAACAAGCTGAGTAAAACAATTAGAAGAAGCTGACCGGGATGGGACAAGGACAGAGAGGGTCTCAGAACACAGGGGTTGGTCTGAAGGTGCTGAGAAGGGACTGGAAACCTCTACACTCAGGGATAACAGGCTTACTGCATGCTTATAAATACACAGATCTGCATTCAAGAACTCTAGCCCCACTTGGTCCTCCTAATTAAAATTGCCTGTAATAGCTGAGAATGTGGCAGTCTATACAGATCAGACTACCCTTCTTCATGCTTCTGTTTCAAAATGAATATATCTCAAGTTGGTGATTTACCATTTTATCCTCCCAGTTCATGTCTAGATGATAATTTCTGTTGTTTAGTTATTCATCTCAGAAAGAGCCCTGATAAGGTTTTCAAAAACATGGTCTTGGGAGAGCCATGCCCTTAGACATCAATATCTCATCTTGTGCACCATTCAAGTACTGCATTCAGAAGGAAAGATAGGAAATATGATCTATTCTCCCTCATACCTCTGTGCCATTGGGAATCAAGCAAACCTGCATTCCAGTTCCTTTCACTGAAAACCCTCTCTAGGAGACTAATCAAACTGGGATGCCCCTCCAATGCCTTAGGCAATTCACAAAACTTCTTTACATTCTGAAGGCTTCCCCCTCCCCTGCAGCAGTTTTTGACACAGGCACACACAAACATACATATTCAAAGGGGTTTACTTTCCTGTCACTTGATACATAAGGATGGGCTGATAAAAAAAAGGCAAAATGTTCAGAGATCTCAGTGGCAATAACACAGCCATGGATATGATGATGTCAAGGGATGCTACTTGGCACTGCTGAATACAGTCAATGTATCCTGCTGCATTGCACTGGAGACGCAGTAAAGATACACACACATGACATAACATCATTTTTTATGTAAGAATATTTCATCAACTTGTGGTGTAGCAGAACCAGTGAACTAGGCAAACCTTCCAAACAGCTTTGTTGATAGAGAAAAGGAATGGAAGTGCCTTGTACACTACTGGTATCACATACTGCATATGAACTTTTGACATGGCTGTCTCCCTGCTGTTGTTCACTGTATGCCATAATCCCTTCCTCTCCTGCCAGATTTCAATCTGTACCACATAACCCCCCTATTCCTCTAAGAAAGGATTTTAGCAGCATCATAGATTTTGTAGAAAAATTCTGTTTGAAAGTCATTCTTGCAGTTAGCCTTCTGGCATGCAATCATTTAATATGTTTTAACACTCAGATCGATTCTCAGGAGTTTGCAGGTCTCAGCCTCAGTAACAGGATCCCATCTTTGGATAAAGAACGAGAAACCGCTGTAGAGTGGAGAAGCCAGACCTCCTCACACATACAGGTATGAACAAAGTTTTCAGAAAGGAACAATTGTTTTTAATACCCTGTGTAAAGGTCACATGTTCAAAAATGCCTAATGCTTTAATAGCTCCCACTATAATCCTTTCAGATAAAATTTAAAAGCCTGTATTTATACTTGGATCTTCTTGATTCAGTAGTGAGAATTGAGCTTTGAAAAATTCAGCTTCCTTTTACCAATGAAGCCTAAATAAATATTACTAAAGAATAAATATTATAGTCTGAAATTAAAAAAAAAAAGGAAGAAAGAAAAAGACATAAGGTGGTTACTTCCCTTGTTACCTTTTCAGTTTCACTTTTGTGGGAGCTGCACAAATATGGTTCTACTAAGGAAAAACATTGACTGGAAATTTTATATCAACATTTGAATAAGTGAAAAAATAACTTGATAATTTCAAGGTTGATATGAATATAGTTGCATGGACTTCAAAAGTCCATCTTAGGCAAAACTCAAAAAAAAATTTGTTCGAAGCAGAAATATTAAAGGCCTTCATTGCTTTTTGCAACTGGGGTTACCTTGCAAGGTTTGTATAAACCTTGCTTTGCTTCCTGAGTTTATATAATATCACCAGAAATTATATAGTATCACCTGGTTTTATGTACATTGTTCTAAATAATTTGATAAATGCTCAAGTGTTTCTAATTGTTTTCCATGTTTTATATAAACAGCAGACTGAGCAAAAGATTAGAGGGGCTCAGACCAAGGAACAAAGAACCAGTAACCATCTGGTATCAGTGTGATAACCAAAACTTCGCATGGCATCAGTTCAATAACCATGTTATTGCTACTTCTCTTAGCCCAGGATGCTACGCCCCAAATCTGCAACATTTAACATAAAATCATAGAATGGTATAGGTTGAAAGGAACCTTAAAGATCATCTCATTCCCACCCCCTCTGCCACAGGGAGGGACAGTAGATCAGATTGTTCAGAGCTCCAGCCATCCTGGCCTTGAACACTCCCAGGGATGGGGCATGCACAGCTTCTCTGAGAAAAGTGTTCCAGTGGCTCACCATCCTTACAGCAAAGATTGTTTTTCTAATATCTAATCAAAATTTATTTTCTTTCACTTTGAAGCCATTCCTCCTTGTCCTATAAAAAGTTTCTCTGCATCTTTCGTGTAAGTTCCCTTCAGGTACTGAAAGGCCACAATTAGATCAACCCAAAGCCTTCTCTTCTCCAGGCTGAGCAATCCCAGTTGTCTCAGTCTGTCCTTATAGGAGAGGTACTCCATCCCTCTAACCATTTTGGTGGCCTCCTCTTGACTTGCTCCAACAGGTCAATGTTCTTCCTCAGGTGGGGGCCCCAGAGCAGGATGCAGCACTTATGAGTGCAAATATAAAGTCCTTAGGTTATCTTAGGGTAATATAACTTCATTTGGTACAGAATTTTAATAATTTCTCTTATATCATAGACTCACAGAATAGTTTAGGTTGGAAAGGATGTCTAAGATCAAATTCAACTCTTCACCCAGCACTGCCAACTCCACCACTTAATCATGTCCCTAAGTGTCACATCTACATGTCTTTGAAACACCCCCAGGGCGGGTGATGCCAGCACTTCCCTGGGCAGTCTATTTCAGTGCATAACATTTTCTGTGAAGAGATTTTTTCCAAATATCCAAACTAAATCATCCCTGGTGCAACATACAACCACCTCCTCTTGTCCTGTCCCTCATTGCCTGGCAGAAGAGGCCAACCCCCATCTTTTCACAACCTCCTCTCAGGGAGTTGTAGAGAGCAATAAGGTCTCCCCTGAACCTCCTCTTCCCCAGGCTAAACACCCCCAGCTCCCTCAGCTGCTCTTCATCAGACCTGTGCTCCAGAGCCCTTCTCAGCCCTTCTCTGGACTTGTTCCAGCCCCTCAGTGTCTTTCTTGCAGTAAGGGCCCAAAAGTGGATGCATATTCAAGGTTCAGCCTCACCAGTCCTGACTACAGGGCAATGATCATTTCCCCAGTCCTGCCGTACCATTGTTTCACAACCAGACATCCTGAAGTCATTAGATGACCTTGAAGTTAGGTAAAAGACAACCTCAATGCCCTTATCAAACAAGAAATCTCTGTGGAGAGATAAATGACAACTTGGATCACCACGGCAGAGAAGCTCGAAAGAGGTAGAAGTGAGAGAATTCCCTCACAAATCAGAGAAAATGTCTGAGAGAAGAAAAATGAGGTGTTCTAAACAGCAAAAGTCTGAAATTCAGTTTTAAGTTTTTTTGTGAGAAATATGTCAGACAAATAAGTTATATTCAGCATTGCCAAGGTTAGTAAAACCTTTTATGATCTGCTGGCTACCATCTCATTGTGTAAGACTTGGGTGACCTGCTCATGCAAACACATATTTTTTCTGACATTTAAGTGACAGGAGAGACGGTAGTAGATGACTGGTATACCAGGAGAGATACTGAAGTATTAATATATGGCTCTGCTGAAATTTATGAGGGATGCAGTGTGTAACCATATTCAGGAATACTGAATTCAAACTGGGATGGGCAGAGAAGGAGTCCTAACAGTACCTAACATTACAAGGGAACCTAACTTACTAGAGGAGAAAAAAATACTGGAGAGAGTGTTCCTACTAAGTTTGCCAGACAGTAAAAACTACCAAGGAATAAAAATACCTGAGAAATATCATGAGACTACTGTTAAGGCTGAGCACTGGGACAGCTACCTGCCCTTGTCAGTTGCTAAGCTGTGTTGCTATTTCATTGTGGAGAGCTAAGATGACCAGGTGCAATCCAGAGGTGGACAGAGGGACACCAAATGCCTCTCAGACCAATCTACTAGGAGAACTCAAACCATATTAAGTAGAGCTGAGAGCAGAAGGAATGCACTCCGGTATGGAGCCTGGGGTCACACAACTGACTGAAGAGGTGGAAGCACAAATCCTAGGCATTTTTCCACCAAAGATGGTGGAAATGATGTTCTTGTGTCTTCTGGGAGTGATGAAACCACTCTGTGATAATTCAGTAGTGGGGAGAATACCTTGTTTTAGCTGATGAGGAACTACCTTGCAATCAGCAGAAGTGCCTGTTTCAGAAACAGCATGTATTTTTCACCCAGAAAGGTCATTGCATGAAATACAGCCACAGGCACTGGCAATAGATAAACTAGATAATGGGGCCACAGCCCCATAAAATAGGTTAAAGAATCAGGATCCTTCTGGATTCAGATATCATACATTTGGTTTTTTGCACACTGGCCCATCTTCAGCAGAGTATAGTCCTATGAAGATTTTAGATCACACTGGTGGAAAAAAACCCCTAGAGAATAAGAACTACAGTACCTCTCTCAGACAGACGAAAGTCTTGTTCCCAGACTTGCTTCCTTCTCACTAGAGTTCTAGCCAGAAGAGACAAAATTCAGCTCCAGATGCTTCATCCTCTTCCTTCCTGGTCAGCCATTCTCCCTCAGACCACATGTGTTTTGTGGCCCAGTTTTTGACCTGGAGAAAGGTAATTTAGTTCCACTCAGCCACAAAGAACCTATGATAAACTCCTCAGACAGCTTTTCTGATCTGAGACACAGTGAGCCAGCCTGTGGAGGATCCTGAACTAAGGTTAAAGAAAGCTTCAGTCAGTCTGGCAGGCAAACCACCCACATTCCTTATGGAGGTACACTGGTGTCTCAGCAAGGCAGCTGAAATGTGTTGTTTGAATAATGACAGCTATTAACATGAAAACAAATAAATACTGGATGTGAATAAATGCAGTATGTAAATAGAAGGAAATGTAAACATCATTATCAAGGTGTATATAATTCTATAATGACATTATGGAGTATTAGGGGGAAGAAAAAGGTGGTTCATTAAAGATAGGAACCAACATATAGAAACAGGAATATTGGTCACACTGGCCCAAGGACTTCATTGTTCCTTACTGGACACTGTTTTTTACATGGTTCTGCTCTTTTTATGCTCTCCTCTGTATCAGAGGGAACTTTCACACCCCTCTGATTACACCTCTGCTCCCATTCTCTCTAGATGGACACAGACTGTTTAAAGTGGAAGGCAGATTTTTGTAGTATCCACTTCTTCATTCAAATTACCTTTAAGCTCATTGAAAACTGAGGTCTAAATAAAGGTGGAATACAGCCTGAAGAATTGCAATAAAAATGCCTGGGGGCTTCTGCAGGATGTTAATTAACCTGGTTCATGTGGGGAAGATGGTTGATAACTCTGTGAATATTCGAGCCATTTCAGCTTTACAAGAACTTAACTGTTTTACATACCATACTCTGTAGAAATCCCCCACTGGATTTCACCCTCTAATGTCTATAAAATAAAGGCAATACATATTCTTAGCACATAAGCAATAACTAGGAAATGCTCTTGTGGGATACACATTAGTTCCCACAATAAAAGAACACAAATCAAACCCAGTAGCTGAAGAGCAGATGAGCGAATGATTATTTTGGGCCTCTAATGAAATGATATTGTGAAAGGCATTAGACAGATTGATTAGAGCTCAGCTGACTGACAAAACTGCCCACCCTGTCCACCATAATAATGAATCCACCTAAACCATTGCCTTGAGTGTGTGCACTGGTGTGTACATCCCTGTGCACGTCTTTGTGCTTCACAGCAAATTATTCATTGCTGTTTCTTTATAGTGTAAAAAACAGTCTAAATTGTACAGATCTATGCCTTAGAATTAGCTATGAATACCCTCTCTGGGTAGGACTCCTGCAAGGATTCATTTTCAGTATATCTGACAGTCATTTCAATTAACACATTTATCAGCATATTTACAGCATATAGCATGAAATAAAGATCCTGTTAAAAAAAGAAGCAAACTGAATCAAGCATCTCAGATTAAAAACCAGTCAAAATTAAATCATTACCACAAGTTGATATTGAAGCTAAAAGCACAGTAAGAATAGAAATGAAGATTGGATGTTTATACCATTAAGGAGGATATTCAGAGAAAAAATATCAGGATTTAAAAGAAAGCAAGATCAGGATCTTTTGTTGTATAAATGTTATTTATTCCATTTGCTTTCGCAGAACTCTGCCAACAACCATTAGCGATGGATCTGACATGCAGTCTTAGTACCTGTAAAGATCAAGGTTTGGAAATTGTTCCTGGAAACAAAGATCTGCATGTGGGTTGGGATAATTAAAGGCAACAGATCAAGCTGAGGAGTAGCTGGCTAGGAATCATCCTTGCAGAACAGACCTGGGGTGCTGAGGGACAAGGAGTTGAACATGAGTTTTCCCAACCAGTTATATAATGAGAAATGTCAACTGTACAAAGGGCTGCGTAGGCAAAAACACAGCTGAGCATCTGAGCAAGTGGATTTCCCCCTCTGCTTTTTACTTGTGAAGAGAACATATCCAGACTACTGAGCTCAATTTGGGCTTCACAGGATAACAAAGTCATCAATGAGCTAAAGCTAAACTCTTCACTTGGATAGTTAGGGACCAAAGCACATGACGGGCAACATGAGGCTTCACAAGCCAAGCTTGTTTAGCTGACAAAAAAGAAGGCTAAGGGTAATAATGTCAGTATTTTCAGCTACCAAAGAGCACTTTAAAAAGAGATGAATCCAGATTAAGGGCTAGCAGACACAGGGTACAGCAAATGGGAACTAGAAATACCAATTAGCTATAAGGGAAAAGTTCTTCACAGTGAGGGTGGACAAACATTACATCAGAAATGCAGAGAGGCTGTGCAGCCTCCACCATTGGAGATATTCAAAGCAAGGCAGCACAAAGGCCTTGAGGGACCTGATCCAGTATTGATGCCACCCTGCTTTGGCCTCTGGAGTTCCTGTCAATCCTAGCTTTGTAAGATTTTAGAGAAGAATAGAAATGAGGTGTAAGGAGAAAAACAGAAATGTCACTGCACAAAATGAGATTCAATAACCAAGGAATATGTAAGGCAGACAGAAAAGAAGTGCTTAAGCTGAATACTAAGCCAGGCCTAAAGAATTGTCATCTGGTTATAATAGGCTTAACAAAGACAAACTTCATCTCCCTTTGAAAATCAAAGCCCTGCAGGGTTCTTGTAGGAGGTAATTGAAGACAAGAATAACCTTGAGCTCCAGTCACACTGTACTTATTCATTGCTTATTTAAGACATAGCAACCTATTGTATATTGCTGCAATTTGTATAGCTAATTATATAGAACTCCAGTTACAGATTGTGTCTAATTGTTGGAATATACATCCTCTGAAGCCATTAGGAGTGCTACCACTGACTCATTTGAAGAGTCTAATTTAGCCAGCTGAATTATCTGACTCATCTTAGTAGGCTCATCTCAGCAGGCTTTTCTAATGTTGCCCTTTGGAGTAGCTTGTCTCTGTACAGAGGAGAGCCTGAGGAGACTAACCTGAGGGGCACGCTCAGTGCTCTGGGAATGTTGCCCTTTCTTTCCACCTTGATAAAGGAGGGATGATAATAATTGCATACATTCACATTTGATGTGAGAATCAGTTGATGTCAGAGCAATTTAACTACAGAAATACGAAAAAATCTATTCCATTCACCAGAGCATAAAAACGACCTTGTTGAGAGATTGGAAGGATGAATTGGAGGAAGAGTTGCTGACCATTAAAAAACTGGATTTTCAACAATATCAATTAATATGGTGTTTTCAGGGCTGTCTGAATACCCTGCCAATAAAACAGTATTTAAAGGAGGTCTAGTTAATTAGGGTTTGCAGAAACCAGAAGATAAGCAAAAACCCAACAATAAATATTGAACTAAGGAAGCAAATCTGTAGTAGGATGGCTTCAATGAAAAAGGGAGTTGTGCTGAGTTTTCCTCTTTTGATTTGTGGTCATTGAGTAGTTGCACAGGTACTCAGGAGGCTTATGAAGCACAAAAATATTTGAAGAAGCACATAAAATAAAACACAAATTCTAGAATATTCAAGGCATAGCAATGTTTCTGAGGTCAAATACAGCTGCTACAGCTGAGTTACATATTATATACAATAATATACTCTACATTCTCACAGATACTCTGTATATTCTACTCTACTAAAATAGATTTGTTGCTGGACCTTTATGGTAACTGAATCGAGCAGGAGAAGAGCCACAAATATTTCATTTCTAGAACAGAATTACCACTCTGGAGAACAAATGAGAAATATGGAGGAGAAATATGGAGAAGAAATAGTTACAGATGGGGAAAAAGGTATGAGAGAATTGGGTCAAGGAAGATATCGCTGATAGTGTCAAAGAGAGCTGAGGGTGGAGTGCTGGTTTGGAAGAGGTCATTGCAGTGTGAAAGGAGCTGAAGGAAGGGATAAGCCGGGGTCTGGCATCATCAAAGTCTGACTTTAAGTACTGCATTTAGCATGTCCAGGGTCGAAAGCAATGGATTTTGATAAAACAAAAGTAGGCCTATATTTCAGAAAAACATATGTTCTCTGAGTGGAGAAGGAGCATGACGGAGGGAATGAAAAGAGGATAAAAGGTAGACAGGAAATAGGTTGGGATGCTGATTGTAAACAAAGCAGTAGGGGTTACATAAAGTGAGAGTTCCTGAAGAAAAGAATTGTTGGTTATATTTTGTCTGATATGCATTATCTGATCTGGATAGCAATCAGTGAAATCTTGTGGGGAGAACAAAGTAGAAAAGAGGGCTTAAGAAATGAAAGAAATTCCACCAGGAATGTCTGATATATTTCATATGAATGAACCTCAGCAGGCTTCAGCAGGGAAGTAAGGTGAGGATAAACACTCAAAGAAGTAAACTCAGAGCTGAAGAAGGAAACCTCAGCAGGACCCTATTGAAATTACTGCTGGGACAGCCATGCTGGAGCCACCTCCATGAATGACCTGGCCTGTCCTTGCTCTGGGCAGTGCCAAAGACCAGATCCTGTTCCCGTGGCTGAGGCCTTTTAAAGGCCTCTGTCTCTTTATCTGAGGGGACATTATGCAGCTAAGGGCAATATCATGGCTTGTTGCAAGATTTTCTCCCAGCTTTCCAAACACTGGAGCCACATCGATGCTCAGTAGAGATGGACCTTATTCTACCTGAAGCTGTGCAACTTTGGGACAGACAGGCCAGATGATCAAAATGATTAACATCTTCCACTTAACATTCACCCTCAAGATCTCTTGAATTTCTTCTGGTGTCTGGACAGCCTGCTTTGCTAGGGCATGCTCTAAGACAGCCAAGCCCATTTCCAGATATAGACAACGAGAAAACCCACCTACACTACCCAGAGAAAGGCTTCTGTGATGTAGATTGCAGCAGTGTAAATATTGTTTTGCCAATTTTGTGTTGGCTCTGGCAAAATGTGCCTCCTATCAATTAACTTTATTACGGTCTTTTCAGATCCCTGCATCTGCTTAGGATCTCAGCACCACGGGTCCAAACTTCAGCAACACATCAGCATTTGTCAAGACAGGAGAGCTTTTGCAAAGGCGTCACTGTGCACAGACTGAGATGGGGTGTTATTCATCTCTTTAAATTAGGTTGTCTCTGTTGGCTGCATTCCTGTTATACTCGCTGGAGATCTGGTCAATACAGCCATAAGGCATCAGTCAGTTTATTCTAAAGCAGATACTCACATTTAGGTCAGATGAATCATGCCCCAGGTATTATGGATAGTATTGACTGGCTCTCCATAAACAGAGTTGAATTCCACGTAACTGCCTCAAAGGTAAGCACTTACATTTTAGAAATGCCAAGTTAGAAAATAGCATCTCACTAATCCCCCTAATAGTCACTCAGGGATCAGAGTAATAATGCAGGTCTTGGGAGGTTCACATAAATTCCCATTCTGGAAATATGAACTCACAGCTGTACAAATGCTCTAAGAGCGTTGTTTCAGTCCTGACCTCACCACAAACTGCATCTACCACCTCTTGTGTAACTGAGTCACTTTGTTTCTCTACACTTTTGTCTCTCCCATGGACACACTGACATTCCAATTCCCAGAGTGTTCTGTTGCTTATGTAGACTGAGAGCTCCTACTGCATCTTACAGGGCTTAGCACATGCACTCTTGTATTTTATTTCAAACCTCCAGTTGCTACTGTGATATGAGTAAATAATGGAGAAGATACAACAGCTAGTCGGGAGAGCTTTCAGTCCCAAGAATGATTGCACTTTTAACTAAGAAAAGTATGTTTTCATACCGGGTTTTCTTCTCTTTTAGGTGTATGTTATTGTTATTGCTGCTGAGAAAAGTGATTTATTTCAGCATTTCCTCTTGTTTAAGAAGAAGAAAGCTTAACCCTTGCTCTTTCAAGAGTAAAAGTAACTTTACAGGGTATAAAATAAATATTTAAAATGGATAAATTGAAGGACAAAGAGGAAAAAAGTCATGTCACAGAAGGATGACAAGGATTTTATTTCAGGATAGTGACAGCTTCTGTTGTCTCTGCCTTCAAATAACTCTGAACTCAGGAAGGCTGCTGCATGCAAATGAAGGCAAATGAAACATAGGTGTCCACATGATGTGCATCATTTTCATCTAAATGGCAGGTGGATCCCCTCGGCACAGAGGCCAGGCAGTAGATGTTGAGTGCTCCCACATTAGAGGTGGTCCCCTGAGGACAAGGTTAAGACTGGGTAAAAGCACAGCAGGGAGAGCCTTGCTTTGCACCTTCCTTTCGTGGCTAAATTTTGGATTGTATTTCCTCCCTCAATGCTGTCAGGCCACTATGCTCCTGCAGTGATAGAATTTATTTTATTCCTGTTCTAAATCACGAGAGAGGGGACTTGTGTGCTGATTAGATGATAAGCCGTCACCACTCTACCAGGCAGCTACTCCACACCTGTCTGGAAATCAAATGCTGGTCTTGAGCACTGTTTTCAGCAGAGACATGGAATACCAGTTTGGGCAGGGCAGATCATGCTTCCAGAGCCATGGCTTTTCACCTTTGCTTCTGAAAAAAAAAAATAGCAGCAGATTGACTGTTGTTTCCTTGTGTACTGCTGGTTTCCAGGAGAGTCACTTTAAGTCACTATCCAGGTATTTTTTTATTTAGAGAAACAGAGACACAGTACACTGAGTATTTTATTCATTTGAGAGTCTGGCAGAGTAAGGAATGGGTGCTGGCTCTCCAAAGCCACACTAGCATCCTTACGTATCACAGGGATCCAGTCAGACTCATGGTTATCATCTCAGAAAGACATCAATGCCTACCTGGCTGGAAAGAGCTTACTGAGGTTTTGCACCTCAGTTTTTCCACTTGTTCTGAAATATCACTGACTCCACATCACAGCCATGACTTTCTACATTCCTTCAAGCTCAATAAGACAAGAAATAACAAAGCAACAAAAGACCAGTAACCTAGAAGCAATTCCTCCCAATGCAGAGTACAAAGTATGTGTTTTTATTACTCTTCTGATCTGGTAATGGTGTAAATCACTAGCAAGCTACAAAGTGATGATAACTGTATTAAAAAAAAAAAACAAAAACAAAAACAAAAAACCCAAAAACCAACAAAACTCACCAAAACTGGTTAACTAATAAAAAAATAAAAACATCTCTGAGGAGGATCTTCTCAAACACTAGTCATTGAAATGGTTTTTTGTCCTCTAGTTGTGCTGAAAAACATATCTAAATCTAAACCCATGTTATATACCTAAAAATGACTGAAGTAAAAATTGCTTTTACTAACAAATTATCAAGTAATATTTAAATGTCATTATTACATTTATCTGTTTACCAGCTGGAGTCCTAATTGAAATTTGTTCAGAACTCATAATAGCATTAGGTCATGCTATGCTTACAACATTAAACAATGATTACATCTGTGACTTTTGTTTTTAATTAGCTTTTTTCAGTTATCTGGGAGAGATAAAATGTTTGAAGATCGTAATTCACTTTTGATTACAATGGAAAGAGAACAAACCAAGTCATCTTACAGGAGAATGTGCAACGGTGTAATTTACATTCCTTACTCTAGGTCTGTTAGATCTGGTTGTATTTTGATTTCCTCTCACTTATCAGTTATGTTAATTGGTTCTTGATGCCAACAAGGTGTGCTGGCGTTTGCACATTTGGGGATCTAAAATAACTTTTTACAAAATAGAGATGAGTGTGTATGGGGGGTTACTTTCCCTCTGGCAGTACAGAAGGATCACTTTCAACACAAAATACTGAAAACCAGATCACTTTGTATCAGCCGCACAACGCAACATAGCCAGAGGTGAATTTTAAAGGGGGTCTCAAATGTAGCCGTAGCTGTGATTCAGAAAAGTGTTTCAGCACGTGCCTTCGTCATTCATCCCAGCCAGCAAACACACACGATTACTCACCTGTTTTAGCTTAAACATCTTGCTGAGTTTCATCCTACGGAAAGGTCAAGCAGCAAGCCCAAAGCAGGACTTCAAAATCCTTCATCAGAGGGAATGACACCAGCTGCTCGCTAGTAGTGAACTGACTCCAGCAGGTCCCTGCACTACAAGTTCCCTGGCTGCCCTCCTTCTTCAAAATCTTGCCTAGCTTGTTTTAAAGAGCCATGTTTGGAAGAGCAGGGAAGTTCTTCCACAAGCCAGAAAAGGGAATAATCAGCCTTTATCTGCTGGAATGAGTAAGTGAGAGAGATTGAGCAAGCCCATTCATTCTTCCATGAACTCTGGGAGTTTGAAGGTATCCATGGCCCAGCAAAGCTCCCACATACGGGGACATAGGCTCACCATTCTGTGCCATTTCTGTGCTTTCAAACAACACAGCAGAAAAGAGAACTAGAGCTTGGACAGCCATGGGAATTTGGTGGCACTGTTTGCTGGGCAAGTGCTTATGATGATGAATTAAATAGGGTTGTGTATTGGTTTTGCATGGCCTTGTTTTTGGTAGCAGGAGGGACCACAAAGACGGCCCCTGTAAGAAGCTGCTGGAAGCTTCCCCCATGCCCAGCAGAGCCAATCCCAGATGGCTCTGAAGATGGACATGCTGCTGGCCAAGGCTGGGCCAATGAGAGAGGCTGGCAACACCTCTGTGATGATACATTTAAGAAGAAATCAAAACTAAGTCATGTACTTCTGTTTCTAGTCAGAGAAGAGGAGGAGGTAAAAACATGTGAGGGAAACAACATGGAGATGCCAAGGTCAGTGGAGGAGGGGAGGAGGTGCTCCAGGTGCCAGAGCTGAGATTCCCCTGGAGGCTGTGGTGAGACCATGGTGAAGCAGCTGTGCCCCTGCAGCCCCTGGGGATCCATGGGGGATGCAGAGATCCACCCACAGCCCATGAGGGAGGTGCCCATGCTGGAGCAGGTGGATGCCTGGAGGTGGCTGTGAGCCCGTGGGAGAGCCAGTGGAGAGAGCAGGCCCTGATTCCAGGCTGGAGCAGCCTGTCCCTGGAGGCCTGCACCCTGTGGAAGAGTGACCCTCACTGCTGCTCGTGAGACCTGGAGCCACACTGGAGAAGTTCATGGAGAACTGTCTCCCATGGGAGGAACCCCACAGCCTCACAGGGGAAGGACTCCTCTCCCAGAGCAACAGAAGAAATTCTCAGAGATGAACTGACCAGAACCCCCATGCTCTGTCTCCCTGTGCTGTCACTGGAAAGGAGGGAGGGGCTGGGGGAAAAAGGTGTTTTAAGGGCTTACTTTATTTCTCATTATCCTCCTCTGATTCTGTTAGTAATAATTCACTTTGCAGCTTTGAGCCTGTTTTGCCCTTGAAGTGTTTTCTCCTGGTCTGTATCTCACTCATGAACCCTTTGTTAATTTTTTCCTTCTCTGCTGTCCTGCTGTAGCAGGTGAGGGTGAGCGAGCAACTCTCGTGGGTCCCTGGCGTTGGGCTAGTGTCAAAGCATGACAGGATGGTAGGCTATGGGAAAAGAACAAGGTCATTTATTTCTAACACACCTGTGGAAGTGTGAGGCACACCAAGTGGCAACCACAAGAAATCAAGTCTGATGAGCTTACATGATGGTGACTGGTATCCCTGGAGAGGTTACAGGGATGACCTCAATGTGAAAAATAGGCTCAGAAGGGACTTTGAGATATAACATAATCCACTCTCTTGCGGAGATGAATAAAGGGGTGAAGTGCCCATAAAAAACATTGTCTATAATTCTCTTGCTCTGATCAGAGTCAGAGGAGTTCAGCAATTTTCCTGTGTCTAGCTGGAAAAGCAGCTTTAAGGAACTGAAACAAGAATTGTAGAAAATTCAGAGTGAAGTAACAAGAATGGTATAAGGTCTAAAATACACCTGTAGCACTCAGTCAGTCTCTGCAAATGAGTATAACCAGTTAATACCACTTGGAAGTGAAAACATGTAGACTGGGTTTCAAAGTGTCTGACTTGATTTCCCTGCCTACGCACCAGAAAATTATCCTTCCCCTCATGACATCTCACTGTGCCCATGAAATTCCTTTTCTGTTGACCTGAGGCACTGGTCCAAAGGCTCAGTCATTTATTGCTTTTCTGAGAAGACAGAAATTTTGGTTTATCCCCATTGCTAAATGAGCCTGTGGTACCTGTATCATGGCCCACCTAGCAGAGGCATTTTCGGTGAGCACAGAAACCAAGGCAGTACTTCTCACTGGGGCTGGTTAAATGCATCCTTTTCCTCTCTGGGGCAATTGGTCTGTAGGGGAATGATCCTCAAGGGTTTTTCTGGAACAAAGGATTGAGAGGTTTTGGGCAGGCTGTCAGTATCTGCTGGGATGTGATGCTCAGCCCCACTTGCACGGGAGGGGAAGCATTTTCCCATGGCAAGCTCCTGCCATGCTCTCCTTTCTGTGACTGCTTAGACCTAATGCACAGTGGGTTGAGGGTCCTCCTTGACTCTGAAAACAGAGGACTTTGTATCTCTGCTAATATGAAGTGGTAGTTCTGAAACAGACATGTGAGGCCTTAATGCAGGAAGGCAGCAACATTGATTTTTTTTTGAAAAAGCAAGCACCGGGTTCTGTGCTCTTCACACTGCCTTGCCTGCAGTGACCTGTGAGATCTGGGTAGCCTGCACAGGACAAATATCTGTTCTGAGAAGAGACCAATCTCTTCCTGTTGACAACCTGCACTGTTGGAGGCCACATGAGGATGCAGATGTGGGTTAATCCCACATGGGACTGGTGCCAACTAAAGAGACACAGTCACAGGTGCAGCCTGCAGTGGCTGCACAGGGGAACCTTGGAGCAGAAAGACTAAAAGTGATGCTGAGTTGAGATGAGACGAGTTTAATTGAGGATGAATGTGGCAGCCAGAGAAGGACATTCCTGTCACGCTTACATCCACTACAGACTTTACTGAGGACGAGATGAGCAGCAGTGGTGCTGTTACAAATAAACCTGTCCTGCTCTCAGTCTGTATTTTATACTTGTTCCTAAGCAGTGAAGTTTTGGGGTTTTTTCTCAGTGAAAAAAAAAATAGGGGACTATAGGATTCAAGGGCCATTATTCATCAAGCACCTTTCCTAAGGTGCAGGAGTCATTTCCAGTCTAGCTTCAGATCGGCCAATGCTGAGATTCAAACTTGCTCTTTCTACAACATAAGGCAGTAACCCAGCTGCCCAAGCACTGATTATGGTGGAGCTGCTTTGGATTTAGCAAAATTCCTCCTGGGACCTGAACAATCTTCCACAGCAAAATTTCAGCAAACTGAGTGCACTGCCACAGAAAAATGCTGGCTTATTTCCTAAATTCAGAGTAGGGAAAAAAAAAAATCCAACCCAGTCTAACCATCAGTGTAACACCATTAAAGCAGTGTAACAAAAATAACTCTGGCCTGAAGACTTACAGATTTAAGTGAGACTAGAATAGGCCTTTAATTACTTCCATTTTTACTCTTCAGCAGCGTCAACAGGACTAAAATAGTTCCCTCCCTCCTGTTCCCACTGTGTCAGTAGGACAGAGCCCTGCATGAGGATTCATATGCTGCCTTAATGTTGTGCCTCCTTAGACACAACAATACCTCTCTTAGCTTTTTCTCCCCTCCCACAGCAGGCATCCAGTGTGGATCAGCCATACCACAGCCAAAATGAGAGGTATGAAGGTGGATTTCCTTTTCAGTCTCAGCTCTGTTCTGTTTTTCCCTTCCCTTTTTTGGAGGAGATGCAGATGGCAGTCGCTCCCTTTGCTGTGTGCAAGCGTCTAGACGGGAAAAACTCCCCACAGCTTGTGCAATTTACTGAGCTGCCTTCTGCTCACCTCCACCTCCTCATTTTCCTCTTTATCTGCTTTCCATATTCTCCATGCTGCTATTGGTCCTGTGAAAATGAACACATCAAAGCCATAAGTAGTAGCTTTTTTCCTGCTCCTATGTCCTCTCTCCCCCCTCTTCTTTTAACATTAATATTAATAGCTACTATACCTTTCTTCACTGTTGCTTTCTTCTTGATCCTCAAGGGAGTAAGCCTTTTCTTGGACTTTCTGCTACTGTGAATGTTTGCTTGAAGGAATGCTAGGGCATGCTGGGATGCACAACACCAGTGATGCCTGTGATACAATATTGGGTCGAGCAGCAAAGATATTAAATCTTATTGTACTTGTCGGAAGAATCAAACATTCTTTTATGCCTGCCATGTATGGCTGAGGTTTCTTTCCTTTTTGCTTTCCTAGTAAAAATAGCTTTTTAATCAGCCCAAAATCTCCAAGGAGAGGAAAAAATAAGTAACCTCTTTCCTATGCCCTCCTTGGTGCCATTCTACAGGACAGCTGCCTCAGAAGCAAAGAAGCAAGTGCTGTTTCCCACCTGCTGTCAAACCACACAGACACAGATGCACACTGCAGGGACACTCATCACCAGCACCCTCACCACTGCTATTATTTAAAGCACTGAGCTAATGAGCTCTCCTGCCCTCCAAGGTTTGCCTGCCTGTTGCTAGTCCCTGGGGTTGAGGGCTGAACTCCTCATGCCTGCGTCAGCTCGGCTCTCACATTTGTATTCTGTGGTGCAGTTGCGTGTCTGGAGTGCTGGGAAGAAATCCCCCAGGTTTGATTTCATTCGCACACGTATAATGGAAAATGTGGCCGTGCGGGGAGCGTGACGTCTGTGCTCCATGGGGGTGCATGCAGTCCAGGGCCAAGGTGCTGCCTGGGATCACAGGGTGCCCAAAAGGCTGAAGGTGAATCTGCTGATGCCATTGTCACAAGGAACAGGTACCATGGTAAGGGTGAAACTGACTGTAACCCTCACAGCAAGTTATTCCAAGCATGATTTCTGCCTAGATGGATGTAAAGGTTATTATTTGCTCCTGTCTGGAAACTGGGGATTATCAGTGTTGGATACACAATCACACACACATACACACTGTCTGGTGAGAAAGCATGAACTATTTATTACAACATCTGACTCCATTTTTATAGTATTTCTACACAGACCAGGGATTGGAAGAGAAGGTTGACACCTCTCCCATCCCATTGGTCAAGACAACTGTCCATCAGCTGTCCATTCCTCCAAGAGGAAAAATGTAAACTAACTTCATCTTAACAGAAACATTACTTCTATTTATAACACCCATGTGTGAGAAACTAAGAACTATGAAAAACTGTGAGGCACACCAGAAGGCTGAAAAATCAGGGCAACAGGGGATCATCTCCCTTTGACAGCAAGGATTGCTTTAATGTGCAGAAGCAAAATGCCCATCTGGGACAGGAGAGATTGGGGTACTCAAATGAGACTCCCCTTACCCTTCTCCAGTGACATGTGCTGCAACTGGACGCAGCAATGAGTAACCCCCCTTCCCCCTCCTGTGCTCTCCCACAGCTGCAGTTGATGTGAAACCAGTGGTTGCTATGGCCAGTGGAAAAACCCCCCATGAACGGCAGTGGGTTTGCATCAACTGGAGGAAGGCCTGAGAAAGGTTTGATGCTGGATTGGTTCTGGCTTTCAAGTTACGGCCCCTTCCTATTTTTATCTTTTCCTTCTCCAGCAAAGCCCTTTGCCTAGGCCCAGACTAGCTGCCTTTTAGTCTGGGGAAATCTCTCCTATTCTGACCAAAAGGCTGCAGGACTGAAATGTGCTGTACTGGCACTACAGCTATGACATTGTGGGGAAGGAGAAGGACAGTACACTAACTTATGAACAGGAGAGAAACACCAAACAGTTGTACAAAAAGCCACTGCAATCAAAGGAGCTGCAGATTACAGAGACAAAGCTCAGGCTCCTGTGGCAGCCTTTTTGGAGAATATAAAGCCTCACATAAGCACAGCCTTATGTCCAGCAGTACCAGTCTCACCCATTTCAGCTCCAACCTGCATCACTACAAGAGCTGCCATGGAAGAACAGCAGATTGTTTATCCCAAGAGTCACGAGAGTAATCAGCCCAAACAAACAAAAGGAGGTGGGAGGATCTATATGCTTGTCATAATCATCAGTTTGATCTTTTAAAACATGTGCAGCAGCTTCAGAATCTAATGGAGATTCCTTGTGTTTGCAAATGTGAACCCTAAACAGTTTCAGGCATGGAGTCGGAGGATGCTTTTGAGATCTCTGCAAGAAATCTAATAGGAAAATTCAAATGAGGTCATATGCCTTGCTGCTTGTCTACAAGCTTCTCCCAAAGGTCTCCCTGCTCTACCAGCTTATGAGCCTAATTAACCCCCTGCACCTGGTTGCCAGGCATGGAATTTTAAGTCATTATAGGGATGTGTGGCTTCCTTAGCAGCATGTCAAACTCTTCATGTCACACTCCAAGTGCTGGAATTTACCTTGCATTTCTTTGTTCAGTGTTGCAGGAGGTGGCCAGCTATCTGCACATGCAAAAACTCTACTGAAGGGACCAATTTACAGGCAGTCTTTGGACCAAGGGAGATAACAATTCCCCTAGAGGGTCTTTCAGATTTCTGCAGCACACTGGAGCAGGAGGTTTTGAGTCTGAGTTGCCCTTAGATGTTTTAAAGTACTTCACAGGCATTAACTATGCCCATTTCGTACACACAATCCTACCTTAACCAGCTCCCCTGAGCAACACGGATGATGTGTGAGCTTTCTGCATATTCAGCTGGCAAGGGAGAGCCTGAAGAATCTACACTGCTCCCACAACTCTTTACACATTCCTCATTAGAGAGCCTGGATTGAAGGAATAAAAACAGTAACCAGTAAAAAAAATTCTCAGAGCAGCAAGCAGAGATCCAGGAATCAGACAGGAGCTTTGGCATAGGTTGCAAAGGAGGTTGCCCTCTCTGAATTGGTCTTTCCATTGCAGCAATGAATCCCTGGCTATCCTGAGACTTGGTGAAGTATAGAGGGCACCTTTGCTCACCTCACCGCCCTTTTAGACTCTGTTACACGCTGATGTTCAAGGCTTTTTCATGGAGTTCAGAAGTCAGAGTCAAACTTCCTCATATGGAGAAGGACTCCAGACCTTCAAATCCCACCTGGGTGCTTTCACCACAACGTCAATAGGCAAAATGGTGTCAGAAGTATTCTAAGAGTCTTCAAATATATGATCCTTGTTTAAGAGTGGTTTCAGACTCTGAGTAGAAGAACCAATAAGCCCAGATGACCGTCTCTCAAACTTCTTTTTTGATTTGCTTCTTGATTAGCTTGGAGGACCCAATACTCAGCCCATTAGAGGTAAATCACATGGTACCTATTATGAGTATGTATTTTCCCCACCATTCATTACAAAAGGAATTGGGAAGTTGCTCAGTGTATTGGTTTGGCATGAATGCTAAAAACCAATTAGGGATCTGCTTTAAAACTGACAGCCAGGTTGGCCAATTGGATACAAGTGTACATCCCTGGGACACAGGGGTTAAATACAGGTGGGATTTTGGGAAAGGTCTCTTTTACTGCGGGATTGCCATGAGGTAACATCGAGTGGGGAGAGCAGTGGGGCCTGGCTTAGGCCGCGCCGCCCCCAGGGCCGGGACGGGGTGGCCGGGCTGGAGCTGGCCCTGGCTGGAGCTGAGCCGGGTCCCCGAGCCCAGCAGATGCCGGCAGAGAAAGGGGAGCCACGGCTGCTGACATCCAGCCGATCCCACGGCCTGCCCCACGCCGCCGGCCGGGCCCAGGGAGATGAACCCCCACCCTGGGGTCCCTGGAGAGCAGCACCGAGCCCAGGCTGGGCCAAACCCACCCCATAAGACCGAGGGGTGGAGGGGGAAGAGAAGATCCGTGCCGCTGTTTCTGAGCTTTTCTACATCGTGT
Organism: Donacobius atricapilla; assembly: GCA_013397315.1. Classification (NCBI taxonomy): domain Eukaryota; kingdom Metazoa; phylum Chordata; class Aves; order Passeriformes; family Mimidae; genus Donacobius; species Donacobius atricapilla. The sequence continues at coordinate 259,190 of WBMY01002111.1, forward strand.
GGATTTGAGGCTTTCACAGACACAGTAGCAGAGACCACATGGCCGTCTGCAGGCCCAGGCAGGAAACATTAACTCTTTCCTAACACAGACTGAGACTTTTTTAAACTCTAACCCTTCTCAAAGAGAAAGGAAAGGCCAAATTGGAGCTATGCAAAGGGATAATATGAAGATATCAAAGTCAGTAAAAGAAAAGTGACTTCTTAAGTGGAAGAGATGACAAGTTGCCTTAGTTCTAGGCTGTAAAACTCCTTAATTTATGGTAATGGACTGTAATGTTCCTTTAAATTGTGGACTATGAATGGGGAGATGATTTTTGGATTCAAGCAAAGGTGTCTGATTTTACTGAGTGGATATTGAATTAGAAACTGTAATCTAGTGATCCTGTGAGATGTTTGAAGCTTCGTCACCAGTGAAGAGTGAGAAATCCTTTGTTGTGGAGCTGTGCATCTTTAAAAGATGAAATCTCACGTGTAAGTCCACGGCCCATATGTAGTCATGGGAAAGGCTACATTTTGGGAGGCTCACAAATGCAGATTGTCAGGCAGGCTGCGTTTGTGGGAGCTGGAAGGCACAAACAGACTGTGTCTCTTGTGGAAAGTTACCAGAACAAAATAAGGAGGGACTTGTCTCTCTCAAGGACTGAATGGGAGACTATTTTATAAGTGGTACTGACCTAGAGTTCTGATTTTCTGTCTCTTTACATTGCTTTGTGGAAAGGTGGACTGTTAGTAGGGGGAGAGGAGTGCTTTTTAAAAGGCTTCATTTTTTTTTTTTTGTTCGCCCTTTAACATGTGTTAATAAACCTATCTGTTTCTATCTTTAAGTTGAGCCTGTTTTGCCTTTCTTCTATTCCATAGTAGGAAGATAGACCACTACACTAAATTTAACAAACAAAATTCGACAAATGTGAAACCACTACGCTCAGTAATGTACTAAACTTACATTAATTTTACTGAACTGAATTTTCAGTAGTGTAAATTCCCAGAGCCTGATCCTGCTTGGAAGAGCTGCAGTTTCAGTATCATCATGCCCAGAGAAGAGCAATGGAGCTGGTTTAGCGTCTGGAGCAGAAGTCCTCTGACAAGAAGCTGAGGGAGCAGGGGGGAGGCTAAGCCTGGAGAAAAGGAGGCTCACAGGGAGCTTATCGCTCTCTACAACTCCCTTACAGGAGCTTGTTGCAAGGTGTGGGTCAGTTTCCCAGGTAACAAATGATAGTACAAGAGGAAATGGCCTCAAGTTTCACCAAGGGAGGTTTAGATTGGATATAAGGAAAAATTTCTTCATGCGAAGGGTGGAAAAGCACTGGGACAAGTTACCTTAAGGAAGTGCTGGAATTACTGTCCCTGGAAGCATTCAAAAATGTGTGCAGTGGCACATGGGGACATGGGTAAGTGGTGAACAGAGGCTAGGCTAACTGTAGGACCAATCATCTTAGAGGTCTGTTCCAATCTTAAAAATTCAATGCTTCTATCATTCTATACAATGTAGACATGAAGCATTCTCTGTCTGAACTTCTCTCTCCACCTTAAGGAATATTTAGGCCACTGGTGTATAGCTGGGCATGGTAGGTTTCTATTTCAAGAGGAATCCTTATGTATTGGAAATCCTCTCCAGTTGCTGTCAGAAAAAGGCATTCGAGTCTTTCACTGAATTTGAACACTGCCTTGTATGATGCAATCATTGCAGCAGCCTTCATGACATCTGTTTTGATTTAACTCCACTTTGCATTTTGTTGTCCTTTATATTGAGACAGCAGTAGATTTTTCTATGGCCAGTAATGCACTCTTAAAACAATCAAGCGCACTAGAACTATTTTCAAAATGATCCGGAATAAGCTGAATAAAAAGCATGCGTCTGAGTAAAAAACTTAGTAAATGACATGCCAGTTTCTTTTTAACAAATTAGGAGATGACGGCACAAATTCTGACAGTACACATACACTATGCAGGTTCCTAAGTTGAATTCTATAGTTATGTGTATTTTAAGTTGGCCTCTATGAAGAGTTTGGGCTACTAAATGTTGACAACCAGAGACGTAAGTAACTCTTCATGGTTTTAAATATCTTCTAAGAAGATATCACTGTGCTATAGCATTCTGATATAATGATTTGATTAACCAGTAGATTAACCATTTATTTAAGCACCTATTAGTCCTGTGACCTGCTGAAGAAAGCATGTACCTTGACTAAGGAGTTTGCATCCACAAATCTTACTTAGTGGTGACTTTTCTTTTCTCTGGTTCATTTTCTGCAGATATAAAACAGGGATAATGATAATGACCTCCTTAGTGATGCCATCAGGGATTTACTAATAAGCTAACCATTATTGGAGAATAAAACTTTATGTGAGGAACCATTTATTAAAGCATCCCCATGGCTTATTCACACTCCAAAAGTGATTTATGAATGAAGCCTTAGAGGGGAGGTTGATGACAAATGCACCAGTCCTAAAGCAGCAAAGATCCAAAATTTATGGCCACAACTCCAGCAAATAGGTGAGTGTCAAGGCATAAATGTGCACAAATTCTCAGTAGTTCCTCATCTTTAAGTCCCTCCTCAATGTTCCTAAGTTGCTGCTTTTTCTGGAGGAGGAGGAGGAGGTGAAGGGTATTTCTTTAATCCTTTTGGTACAAAAGTATGGGATCCTTCCATGTTCATCCCTGCCACCAAATGAGTGGCAAACACTTCCCCTGTAGTTGTTTCTGCAACATTACACCATCAGTAACAAGTGAAAACCTGAGGAGGAACTGTACTGGAACAAGAATATTGGATGCAGGTGGAGAGAGCTTCCTCATATGGCCTGGGGTACACACTGGGACCTTTCAGACCATGACAGCGATGAACAATACACAGAAACTTCATCTCCCACCCTATTTTGCTTCTACATGGACAATCTGAAATGTTAATAATGTGTTTCTTTTTCTTTTTCCTTCTACCTACTGAACTCTTTCTCTAAAAACTCTTTATCACACATTCCTATTTAAGCCTCTGCAGAACACTTGGCCCCCTCAGGTGCAAAATTTACTTGGACTGTGAAACTTTGAGATCTGACTGGGTGCCAAATATGGCTCCCACCATCCCCTCAAATAAGGATTTTGGTCTCCATGCTTACTTCTAAAAGTAGAAATTCATCACTAAAAATTACAATAAGATCGCAGTTGAACATTTGAAGCACAAGTAGTGTTCTCCTCCATCCTTCCAGTTGCAGGGAATGATGGGGGAAGAAATAGGAAGAGTAGCAGCCCAATACCTGACTCTGAACCTGCTGTCACTGACTGAACTTTGGGATTTCTGTTCATGAGCTGGTCTACGTGACACCAGACCTGCTGGCAATATTGGGTGTGCTTGTCTCAAAGAGGAGAAAGGAACTGTGCAGGAGATAGGAGGGCTCACTGAAAGACCTTTAAGCTAGACTTGCAGGTGGGGAAGGGATAAAACCAGGATCACTAGAGATAAGCCTGGCATCATGCCAGAGGGACAGTGTGCCAGCAAGGTCCTTCAGTCTGCTGTCTCAGTGGAGGTAGAGATGGAGATCTATGTGTCAGCAAAGACACAAGTGTTATTGATGTGATAGAAACCACAGAAGTTCCTGAGGATGGTCACATAGGAATCAGGGTTTCCCACTCAAAAAAGATGGGATCAACAGCCCAATTTGGCCAAGGCCAAGTGCTGAGTCCTGTACTTGGATTACAACAACCCCCTGCAGCACCTGGGGAAGAGTGGCTGGAAAGCTGCCCAGTGGAAAAGGAGCTGGGGTTATTGGTCAACCAGCTGAACATAAGCTAGATGATGATATGTCCAGGTGGCCAAGAAAGCCAATGGTATCCTGGCTTCTATCAGCAAGAGTGTGACCAGCAGGACCAGGGCAGTGATTGACCCCCATCCTTGGCACTGGTGGGGCCTCAAATGCTGTGTCCAGTTTTGGGTCCCTCACTCCAAGAAAGACTTTGAGGTTCTGGAGCTCCCAGACAAGGGCAACTCGGGAACTGCTGAAGGGTCTGGGGCACAACTCTGATGAGGAGTGGCTGAGGGAGCTGGGGATGTTTAGCCTGGAGAAAAGGAGGCTCAGGGGAGACCTTATCACTCTCTACAAGCACCTGAAAAGAGGTTGTAGCCAGGTAGAGGTCAGTCTTTTCTCCCAGGTTAAAATGATATGGCATCTCCATAGCCAAAAACATTACCTCAAAACCTCTGCGTAGAATATTCATCAACTGAAATGGCTATAATCAATCTGTAGGAATTATAAAGGTCTATGATCAGTGAAAACTGGCTTAGATAGAACTACTATTCATTTCAAAGTTCATATGTATTGAATAGAAACTGACATTCAACTTGACTGTAAAACACTGGCCTTTCAAAGTTTGGTGGTATGAGAAGTGGCAAAGATGGTCTGGCTTTTCACAGAGTCCATGTGCTGCAATTTGTTTAGGATGAGAAGACTGCTTAGAGGGAATGGCATTGGAAAAGGAGGTGTCTGGGCATTGTGCAGCCAGGTTTGCTTTGCAGCCACATGCTGAACAAAGTTTTCCCAGTTAAGGAAAAAAAGGCTCTGATTCCCCTTATTTTACACCAGTGAAAGTAACATGGGCTGTGAACGTGGGCAAAGAGAATTCAGCTTAGATGCGAGCTAGTCCAAAGAGAGGAAATTTGTCACCTGACAGTCTGCTCTGCAGGTGTTTCTTCTGTTACAGATGTACAAAGCTCCCACTGCATTGCAGTTTGAATCCAACTGGGCCCAGGTAAGAACTGTTGTAAGAAACACAACAGCTTTCTTCCTTAGCTCACTGACATGGTGACAACACAAAGTTGTGTTGTCAGGAATCCCCACAGCACTGTAGGTAAATGACTGGGGAGGGACGCCTCATACAAACTCGCAAGACAAATTATATCAAAAATTTAGTGAAAAAATAAACAGGTCGACTGGGACTTAAAAGAACAGTAGCTGCACTGTGTGTTTTCCAGTCCTGCTTTTATGGCTGAATGGCTGCTGGAAATACTAAGAGACTAATTTTGCAAATCTCCCATATGAAGAATCTCTGGGAGTTAGGACCACTCTGTCCTGACTGTGCAATTTTTACCTGCTGATCTCTGCTTCCCACTTATATTGCAAGATGAACCAACAGCATATATGTGCAAGCCCCAGGTGGCATCTTTTGCCCACGGCAGGTGCTTAAGTGACATAAAAACGTGAACAGAAGTGCAAAATCCCTAACTGGAAATCTTACTGAGGTTCCCATCCAGGGCCCAGTTCTCTGGAGAGAACTGTTTTTCTGTGCTTTCTAGTCTGGTAGCAGCAACCCAATGGTTGTTGCCTGAATGCTGCCTGCCTTGGAGAAATTACCATCACCATTAGCAAACTCCATACCAGAAGGACAGAGGTCTTCCGCACTTATTTCTGTGTGTTTCCAAAATATCCCTCTGCACCTAAAGCAAGATCACTCAAGCACTTCTTTTATTCAAAAAACATATCCCAAGACTTCTATCTGTGCTGGTAAGATGTCCTGTGCTAGTTTCAGAAGACAGAAACTGTGCTAGTTTCCGGGGGACTCCTCTGTGCTAATGAGTGTACCAGTATCTAGCTGAAGGTTTTTAGTCTTCAGAAATTGCCTGCAGCAAGGTCCCCATGCTCTGTCCTTCCCGTGATGCCCCTCTCTCTCAAGGAGAGAAGCTGCCCTTTGCCCATGGGATCCTGCCACGACTCCCACAGTCAACAACACTTCTGCAAGAGAAGTTGGTCATGAAAGTCACCTTGAATATCTTCTTAATCACTTGCCTTCAACATGTACCTGAGAATCCTGTCTTATATGAAATCCAAGGTCCTGATGTAACTTCAGGTTGAAGTCATAAAGGATTTTTAAAACTGGTGACTAAGCATTCATCAGAAAGTGAAACGATGTTGGGAGAAAGTAGTGTAGGATCTACCCTTATTTTAAAATTCAATTAGCAGCACAACCATGAAGAACAGCCCTGTGGTTATGTAAATTTAGTAAAGTCATTAAGATCTAAGATTACATGGGGTCCTATTTCCCCTTACTCTCCCTTTTGCTGCCCCCAGCAATCCTGCCTGTTTTCAGCCTACCACAATACAAACGGAAACAAATCACCAGGGGTTAAACAGCCTAAATTGGATTACAGTCACACTGCTCAGAAAATAGAATATTGCTGGTAATTGCATTCTATTGAATAAATATCTCTCCACTAGTTTACATCACATTAGTATTCTGACAATGATTGTTTTCATTGTAATTTCCCTGTCCATGAATAAGTGCAACAGAGCTCAGAATACAAATAATTGATGTGTTCTGAGTGCTGGTATTTGTTTTGAAGATTAAACAGCATCCTGGTTGGACATTAATAAAATCTTAGAATCAAAAAAATCCTAGACCCTTTTTCTTTCAGTCTTGCTGAAGATTTATCAGCCAAATAACTCAAGGTCCAAACTTGTTCCTAGGGAAGTCAAAAGGAATTCTGCTAATTTTGCTTGCTTCATGACCCTCAAAATTCCTTTTATTTGTATCACTGTTGCCTCCTAGACTTGCTGGTTCCAAAATATTTGTGGATAGTCTGTGATGCCTATCTCAATATGAAAGAATTCCAGTCTAAAACAGGCTGGCACAGTTATGGGTAAACTTTACACTTGATCACTTCTCAGGTATTTTATTGCAGCTTCTAGATAACAGCCTGCCTTAGAAGTCTCCATACCTCCAGTTTTAGTGGGACTACTGACTGTAGCCTCCAAGCAGTTCAACCACTTTGATTTTTCAGTGCCTGCTGTTCTTTAGTTTCTCAGAGAAAGAAACAATACCCTGACAGGCAGATAAAACAGGATATAAAGCAAAAAAATGTAAAGAGCAATTTAGTCTGGCACTTCTCTAAGTTTCATGGGGTCATGGGAGACACATGTCAAATTTCTCAGTTTCTTCATTCCTCCCTCTAACTTTTTTCTGAGACCTTTGATGTTGCCCAGGGGAGTTCAGGGTCCCCAGGTTCAGCAGGTTGGCTATCTGGCAACTAAGGGCACCACCAATGTTTATGGGCCAGCAAGCTCTGGTGTGGAGCTAAGAAGATAAGAGAAGGCAACACTGGCAGGTAGACATACTGAAATATCTCTTCATTCCTTGTTGTCAGCTCAAGAACAGCCACATCACCCCACTGAGCACATTTTGTAATGCAGCCTGTAGCCCTCCCATGAAAAAAAAAAGAGTGGCTGGATGTCTTATAGTGGGCATTTGTGCTAATTGTTCCTTTCCTTCGCCATAGGTCCAGTAATTTAAAAATATCACAGAACTGCAACATTCTTTTCTCTCTGTCAGTGAAGAGCAGTGTGAGCTATCAATGACATGAAGATTCCATAGTACTGTAGAACTGGCCCAAGTGCCTGTCTATCTCATCTGTCACATCAGAATGTTTTAGGCATTGATATGTCCATGTTTCCAGGAGAATATCTTAGTGATTATGACTTCTTATGGCACTACTTTGCATGGAAAGTGGTTTTTTTGAAGAGATATCAGCTTTCTTGCATAAAATGAAAGAAAAAAAGAAAAAAAAGACTGTGAGGGCAGAGGAAGAGGGGACTGACATGAAAGAACAGAGATGAGTATGAAGAGCAAAACTTGAATTAGCTGCACCTGTCTAAGTATAAAGCTGAGAAGCTGGTCACCGCTTGCAATATAAACATAATATTAGAATAAGGCTATCAATAATGGACAGCCACTGGGAGGTAAAACCTACCGTGGCTGGCATTTTCCAAAGAATTATCGCACCTCGGAGTCCAATTTCCACAGTACTCCAGCCTGTAATCCTGTTGATAAATCACTTCCCACATGTAGGACTTGATGCTAAACATTGAGAACAATCCACATTTTACTGCCAGTTCCAAGTGCATTGAGGAAGAACAAAGCACTCTGCAAAAAACTGTTATGAAACTGGAAACAGGAGGCAGTAAAGGGCTGCATGAAAATGAAGTGCAGCAAGGAGCCCAGCACTTCAGTCTTTTTCCTGGCAGCTGACACCATATATGCCAAAGACTGAAAGTGGCTCTGCAGTGTTGATTGTCTGAAAAACAGGTACAGGACAGGACCTACACAATCCCTCTCAGCAGCATCTTATTCTGCTGGCACTGGTGGAAGGACACCATTGCTATTGGTGTGAAGTTGAAGGGGAGAGTGAAAGACATTGCAGGGCACTGCAGAAGGCCCCATCCAGGCATGGGCACCACAAGGGCCCTTTGGCAATACAGAAGCAGATCATGGTGTTTGGAATCTGGTAGGCCCAGAGAGGAGTGACCAAGAGGACTAAGGATGGTAAGATAGTGGTGATGCTCTCTGAGGCATCAGCATTGCACCCTTGAACTTTAGGAACATGAATATCCATTTTTTATTGTACGTTTTGTTCATAAGTACATCTCAAGATCATGTACACTTGAGGCTGGGGGAAGTGAGGATGTATCTGTTCTCCACATCATAGGTCTATCTTCTTCCAGGCCTCCAAAGGGATAAAGCAATCCTGCAATATCACTGAACATCATCAGAAAACTTTCCTCTTCATGTAAGCAAAGGGATGGATGCACCCTCCTGATGGAATTCCACCAATCTCCTTCTGCTGAAACCTAGCACAAGCAAGCCCAGTGACAATGATAAAAGCTGGGGCCACACTTCCCTGAATGGGGCATTAATGCAACATTAATTCATTCAGGGTTTTAAAAAGGAAAGCTAATAACTTCAGTCAGGAATTTACGAAAATTGAACTTAGGCCACTGACCCAAGACACAGCAATTTGGAAGCTGGAAGAGAGATAAACAGAACCTATTACATGGCAGCAGCATTTAACTATAGCAGGAGTGCTGATATCTGCTATCTGAGTCTTGGATCAGTAGCTACAGAAACCATAAAACCACCGTGTGCAATTAGACACAATCTGTGATGTGCATTTCATAATAAGGCCAGCAGTACCACAGCATGATTACTGACTTCATTCACAAACTACAAGCACAATTTTTCCAGGTCGCAGTTAAGGTCATTTTTAGCAACAGCAAAAAACATTCTTGTTTCCTGACAGGTATTTACAATCTTCTGAGGTCTTGTTAATTAGTCAGATTTTATTTTGCTTATGACATTAGCCCTGGAGAGGGGGGCAGTAGTGAACCACAGAAAAAAATTAGGAAAAAAAAACCTGTTCCAGAAAAGCAAAACCCATAAATCTGATCATATTCCATTTTTTTCATTAGTATGCAAAAATAAAACACATTCTAAATTTTAACTGAAACACAGTAGCTGGTTTTGCTATCTTCACTTAAAACAGCCTCACTGTCCCATATGTTAGTGGTAAGTACTGTTTTTCTTTTTTTTTCCATATGAGTGACAAACATAAAAAATTAGATCTGACCCTTCTTTCCCCAAAACCATTATCAAAATCACATGCAAAACAGATCCTCCTGGAAGCCCAATTTACTTGAAGCACTTTTGCTCCACTTGGCTAAAGAAGGAGCAATAGTCCATGTGCTGGTCTCTGCTTATAAGCCATTTCTAAGAAACAAATACCTTAATCTTAGCAACAACAGGGTTTGGTATTTCTAACCAGAAGCTTTTAACAGAGAAACCTTTTTGGAAAAGTTAAAACCTAAGCAATCAACTTTTCAAAGCCTCTTTTGTGGAATAAATAAGGCCAGTTACAAGCCTGAGGAGCCCAGACATGCACAGCTCTCAGTGACTTCACCCCAGATGCCACCCAGTTGTCCATCACAAGCACTGAACACAGCAGTACTAAGGAGACCATAGCCCTTGAGAGCCAAGCTCCCATGGCCTTGCCTGCAAGAGTAGCACCTTCTCACAAGCCTGTTGAGATCAGTGAAGAATGGAAGCAGCCTTGTGCCTTAAAGCGTGCATTTAATTGGGATTTGTAATGCCTATCTTTTGTAAGACCTGGCGCTGCAGTCACTTCAGTACCGTGTTGAGCTTGGATTTCAGACTTAAACCCATCAGTAGTAATATGTCAAAATTTCTGATGGGGAGGGGAAATCATGAAACCCTTGACTATATGAACCCCTGACTGCTCTAGCCTGTCAGCCCCATCCTAGGGCAGTGACAAGGTCCCCTGGGCACCACCCAAGGTAAATGAGAGGGTGCTGTCCACCATGGGTAGGGCGCACACACAGATCTACAGAAAAAAAAAACAACAACAAAACCAAAAAAATCCAAACAAACAAACAAACAAACAAAAAACAGCTGGGGAAGAATCACGGGAGCAGTTTGGGGTCATTTGTTCAGGTGACCCAGTGTATCTGCAAGGATAAGTAAAGTTATATTCTCAGGCATCCACAGACAAAGACATTTCCAGGCAGAAAAGCATTTCTGCCTTTGAAGTCCAGGAAATTCAGAACTTAAGTATTTAGACAAGGAGAGCCTCGAGGATTTCTTTTCACAGAGTTTCAAATTGAGCAGAAGATTTTATCTAGTTCTTACTGAATCAGTCTCAACGATGGAATTGAAAGAAGCTGCAGATTATAGGCACTGGATCTGGTAGGAATTATTAATAAGTAGATTTATTGTGACCTGTGAGAATCATAGAATCATAATTTGTCCTGAAAAAGACCTCCAGAGGTCATCTAATTCAACCCTTTGCAAAGAAGGTCTGCTTAGATCAGGTTGTTCTGGGATGGATCCAGATGAGTCTAACGCTTTCAAAGGTGAAGACTAAACAATGTCTCTGGGCAAAATATTTATATATTTGACCACTCCCTTGGTAAAAAACCAAAACCAATACAAATAAACAAACAAAACCTAAACCCACCAAAACCCCCACCCCTTTAATATTTAAAATGGAATTTTCCAGATTTCAGCTTGTGTCTGTTGGCTCTGTCACTGTCCTTCTTCTTCTGGGGAGCCCAGAATTGAAGCAGCACTCCAGATGCAATTTCATAAGGGTTGAACAGAGGAGAAACATAATTTTGCTGGACCTGCTGGCTACACTCATTAATACAGCCCAGGACACAGTCTGCCCTGGAAAGACATGCTTGAAATCTGGCTATTATATGACTTTAATTAGTCTGTACTGGAAACCTAGAACTAGCTATGTTTCCTCTCTGCACTTTTAAAAGAAAGTGCAACAGAGACTGTGACTTAGACTACAAATTGTTCAGAGTTTCTCATGGAGGAAGAGTGAAATGAAAAAAAACCCAAATCAAAACCAAAACCAAAAAAAGAACCCCAAACTAAACCAAGAAAAACAAACAAACAAACCATATTCTCTAGACTAGTGAGTCTTGCTGAGTTTCATTAATACATAAAATTATTTTGTGTGGCACAATCATGGAGGCACTTCTTTAGGGGATCCAAAATCAGACTAATTTGTCATTTTTTCTGTTGTAACCAAGCTACAGTTCATTAATCTATCCCAAAGTCATCACCTTCATGTGTATTTACTGTTACTTTAAGCAAGGAAATGGCATAGACAGTAGGAATTGATTTGCTTGATCTATTCTATAGCATCAAGATAACACTGTCTTCTTTCTGATTACTCTTAGGATCCGTAGATTGTAAATGTTAAAAAGAGAGGACACCCAGCAGAATTAGACCATTGAATCAGTGTATCCCTGAAAGAGCACAATGCATGCAACTTAATTTTTCTTCCCTTGAAGTAATTTGGAATTCTTCCCTCAAGTTGACCATAGGTTGGATTTACTTTATAGCAACAAAATGTCATGTGAAAAAAATAAGAATCTGAATCTTCCATAGAAGAATGTTTTCATCCAGCACATTCTGATACAAAAGTGCACTGAAAAATGGCTTTGCATTGAAATCACTTTGAATTTAAGGCAGTAGAGATTTAAGCTGATCATTGCAGACATTTGTTACAGTAAGTGTTTTGGTCCCTTGGCACGGTGGCCTTGCTGCCTTCCAAAAAACAGTGTTTCTATCTTGTCCTACAGATGATTTATCTTTACCCACAGCTTTGCTCATGCTATTATCTCCTTCATGTGGAACCACAAAACACTTGAATCAGAGCAAGAGAACACCATGTTACACAGAAAAAGCCAAGAAAAGGGATTTGGTGTTGAGCTGACAACTTTAACTTATACAGAAGCTATCTGGAATGAAGCAGTGCCTGTAAGCATGAGCATCAAGCCCAGTCTTCAGCTGGCATCACATGTGAGGATGGAAAGCATCATCAAACTACTTTGAGTGCTGCTGAGCTGAGATGAATCCAGAACCCTGCCTGAGACTCCTCCTCTGCTCTGATAGATGGCAGAGGAGGATGAACTCAGATGGCCAAGGGGCTTCCCTGAAGCAGCTGATGTGATCTGTCAGGCTCCTGCCTAAAAGACAGCCCAGGGAAGGAAAGAGGGAGGAAAGGAGGGAAAGGAATAAAAAAGGGAGTGAAATAACAATGAGCAGCACATTGCTCATGCTGTCCTCTTTCCCCAGTTGGAGTCAATCCCCACATAACCAGGCAGGAGAACATCTGTCTCCAGAAAGACAAACACATAGGGCTGTCAGTTCTAGCAAGTATGAAGGTCATTATTACCAACACACACATTATTATCCAGAGACCACTTTATAAATCCAACCCAGCACCACCATCCAGCAGGCCAGAAGCTTCCTTGACAGTAGATTCTACTAGGAATATGGTTTTCATCTAACTAGTTCACAGGACTGAAGGAATAACCATCTGCTCCTTGCTCTCCTCCCACAGGCACTATCAGAAAGGGCTTAGTGGAAGATAAGGATAATACTGATGCTTTCTTAAGAAGAAGCACAGCAGCATTTCCTCATGCTTATGTACCTTCCACAAAGGGGCAGCAATTGTTTAACACAGCAGATGTTGTACCTGCTATTTGTCTACAAGCCGAGGAGGTTGTCTCAAGGTGTGCATTTAACTGAGGTAGAAAATGGTTCTTGGTAGCAGGTAGTAATGAATGAATCCACAGGAGTCACTCCAGCCTGCCTGGGCTTGGCTGGTCCCCTGCAGCCTACAACAACTTAGCAGCATCATTAATGAGTTACAGGAGAGGGATGCTTGCAGCTGACTGAAAATCACCTCGTTGGAAGGTGTTTGGTGCGCATGTTGCAGGGAATTTCCTGCATGTTGTTTCCAGAGGCAGGCTCAGGTAATGAGTCAGGGACCACCCCAACCACTGTGGACATCAGCAGGCTGATTCAAACTTGGATAATCCTTCTCCTTGGAAAAACGAGTCACCTACCTAGCAATCTCCCCCTCTGCCTCCATGGGCCTTGTTAGCAGGCACTCTGAGCACCTCAGGACCTTAATGGTTTATTAATCATTGCAGCTTCTCAGTGCAACAAGTAGGAGTAGCTGCTATTCACAAATGGAGACCAGAGCCCTGAAAGCATTGATCTTTCCATTTCATTTCATTTGAAGTCCAAATTCTTTGCTAAAGTACACTTGGTGCTCTCAATGGTGTCTTACTGCTCACATCCAGCTTTGCTGTGCCTCAGTCTGATGAGGGTGTGTGCAAAACTGCCTCAGACAGATGTGAACTGCAGCCCATGACCTTCCCCCAGCTCTGCCTCAACAGTAATGCCCCAGAGCAGATCCTTCAGCTGCCTGTTCCCTCCTTGTCTTGCTCAGCAAATCCTCCTTCCACAGGCATACCCATAACACACCTGGGGCTGATGCAGGTTCATTCTGTGTATCCATCTGTGGTGAGGGCTAGGGGAGATAAGCAATGTGACAGGAGGCTTCTGAGAGGCCTGCATGGAGGGCAAGCTGTGGAAAAGCCCTTTCCCATCCTCCACACACACACACACACACACCCCATGAGGCAGGTTAGCCCGAGGCCTTCCTTGGTGCAGGTGGCTGTGCACAACCCCACAGCTGCTACCCCTGCAGCACTGCAGCCTCAGCAACTGAGACCAGCCAGGGGCTGGGTCCTGCTCTGCTGGATTTGGAAAAAGTCCAGCAGACAATGCTTAACATCACCTTCATAGATGGCTTGAGGCTTTGCATCTCTGTTGCTTTCCACTGGCTATGGAAAAAAAAAATATTAACCTGTTTCTCAGTCTAATACCTGAAAGACAAGGTGGATTATCTGCTCAGCTATTGCTTCTGTACTTTGCCATGGATCTGCAGTTGTGGGGAGCAGCCATGGCCAGTATTTCTGGGTCAAGTTAGCAAGCATCTAGAGCTGGGCTGAAGAGAGCAGACCTCAGACATTCCCAGCTGTGTTACCACCTTGTGCATGACCACATGGTGTGACTTCACCAGCCTCACATTCTGGCACCGGCACCACCCTCAGGAGACTTTGCTCCATGTTTCCTCTGTTACACCCCATTTAAATGGGGGCATAAGCACACAGTCATAGAATCATAGAATGGTTTGGGTAGGAACACATCTTAAAGCTACAACCCCATGCCATGAGCAGGAGCACCTTCCACTAGATCAGGTTGCTTGAAGTCCCATCTGGTCTGGCCTGAACACTTCCAGGGATAGGGCAACCACAGTTTCTCTGAATTACCTGCAGACACAGCACAGATTTGCTGGAAAGAGTGATGTGTTTATCTCATATTACTACTTTCATGTTTTATCAGCAGTATGGCAACAGCCAAAGAAAAGACTCCTACCCTTTACTAATGGCTTCTGCTTAGGTACGGCACACCAGGAGCAATCATCAGAAGTTTCTTCCATCAGAAATCCCACCCTTTTCCAGCTGCAGGGACATGCTGTGCTACCAAGGCAGCCAGCAGTTCTGTGACGTGCTAAAAGACACATCACAAGAGGATCTTCCAGGGCAGAAGCTCAGCATGAGATAGATGAAAGATGCAAGAGATGAGCAGTTCTCATGCTGGAAAGATATGTGCGCTGTACCTCCTTCCTTGTTAAATTATATTTGAAATATAGTTGCTATTTTCTGGTAAAAAAAAAATACAGACTACATTTTAATTAAGCTTTTCTTGATGCTCAAGTTGGTTTGATAGCAATTCCTATGAATCCAGGCCCCTACTGACATATGAATTACTTCATTTTCATTTGCTGAAACGCACCAATTAAAAACTCACAGTGGAAGAGCTTCTGAGATACAGCTTGGATGTCTCAGTTAAAAACTCAGTAGCTTTGGCAATCTCAGCGATTTATTTTGCCACAGATCACATTTAGTCACAAATTAGTGTTGGAAGTAGTTAACAGAGCCATAAGCTTCCAGTAAGAGTTTTAGAAAAAAATAGAATTTGCTCTCTGATGTGGGTCGCTCTCCTATCTGCAGTTTGTCTAACTTTCATTTCTTGAATGTATGGTAAACCATGCTACACTATAAGGAATAGCAAAGATCATATGTGTAGAAGCACACAGATGTTAAACTCTCTACAATGTAACCAAAGATTTATAGGCTAAATGCAGATAAAATCTTCCTGACACCAGAGACTCATTATCCGTCTCATGCTACGTCAAATACGAAACTTAAGGTTCAGAAGTACCATTCTATGGTATTACTCAACATTTTGAGGCACATAAATTTTCTGGTTCTCAAAATTCCTGATATTTCTCCTGGAGACACAAGCAGAACCACTCAGTAGTGCCAGCATATTTCCCACAGAAGCCCAAACTCATGCCACAAACTCTCACTTTTGCATTCCTGAGGCCTGGCCCAGCAGAGACAGCAGTATGGCAGGGCTCCAACACAACAGAAACCATGAGGAGCTGGTATCTAACCACACCTGCGTTACACCAGTCATGCAGGATGTGTGAGACCCAGAGGTCCAATCTCTTCTAGGGTAGACATGAGGAAAACTCTCTCATGACCGTGTCCTAAACCCAAAACTTTCAGATCTTTCTGGTGGGTCTGTCTGAATGGCTCCTGATGAAGATACTGCATGATTGTGAGACATCTGAATATTCATTAAAGAGGACCTCAAAGCACTCTCATCCCCTTCCTGCATCTGATCTAAGAGATGTTGTCATTCTTTTCTTTTCTTTGAGACAGATTGAATGCGTATTTAATGAGCCCATACAAAGCTGAACAGCTTCAGTAGGACAGAGAAAGCAAGACTTGCACAAAAAAAGCTTACAGTCTGGTGGCTTTCAGTACCCTCCTGGGAGATATCAGTTGAAATTCCTTCAGTGAGGTAAGAGACTTCAACCTTGGTCTTTCATACCCCAAGGAAGCAATCTTAAATATTAATACTTCTTATTAACTGACATGGCACCATTTCCTCTTGTGTGTGAGAAAATCCAACCTCATTAAAGCACTTAACCTTGGGAGAGTATTAGTGTGACACAAGTGAAAGGAAGCACCATATTCCAACAGCTGTCATGACACTACCTCTCTGTCCCATTTCCTACCAGCTACTGTTGGCATGCCAGGTTAGATGAATCTCATTTTAGGTGGCATTCCTGGCTTTACAGGACCTTGGTGCCTGACTCAGGGATGCAGCTTCCACTGGAGGATGAGGAGGTCACAAAAGAAATGTTACAAATCTGAATCCAAATATCCTTGGAGGACTTAGCTATGGCTGTCACAGAAGGACATGATCCATCCAGTGCCTATCAGGTCATACACTTCCCTCAATTAAGTGCATGATTGATTTCTACAGAACTCCATGACAGAACTTCCATGGACTTCACTAGACAGTGGTTTATTTCTCCAGTGCCCCTAATTCCACCGTGGTGTTTAAGCACTCTGGTTCACTAGGTCTATGATGTAGAGTGCTTACACGCCAAATGGAGCATAGTTTATCTCAGTTCTCATAAAACTCTACAGCAAAAAAGAAATGGAAGCTATTAAATAATTCAAGGGTGTCATAGACATCAGCTGGCTGAATACCTGTGAAACAGAATGTGCTTACAGAATATGACACTACACCTTGTCTTACTCAGAAGCACTGCTAAGAAAAAAAAATAAACATATGGCAAGACTTTTTTTCTCACCCTGGATATCTTTTAATAACAATAACTATGTGACCACAGCACTTCATAGCCAAGTAAGGATGAATTGTGATTTCAAATCAACATCACCTTTTCAATCTCTGGATGTAAAATATGTGTAAGGTTGTAATTGGAGCAACAAGATGGTAAACTATTGGGACAACAAAACAACTGTTACATATAATTCTCAAAATTAGCTTTAAGTTTAAAGCAACCACAACAAGCACTACGAAGGCCCCTGGATCATAGCAGCTCCGTAGATTGATAGAAGTCACTTGCTCCATAGATGTCCCACAGTCTCTAAGCCAAGAGGTGCAGTCCCCTCTGTATACATCAATGGACTATATGGCCAAGCAGCTTTGGTTCCCAGAGAGCCCCCCAGCATGGCAGGTATTTTTGCCCTAAAAGGGGCTATCAAAGTTTCAGGAATATCAAATACCATACAAGCCATATTGAGACCCACCAGAATAGTATTTTTCATCAGGAACCTGTAGATATGTGTTGCTGCATTCAACAAATAGGTTGAGAACATATGGATGTGAAATTCAGCTGCAAAAATGTTGGAGGGCTCTTGTAGAGCTGAGCGAGGCAGATCTCATCTAGATGCAACCTTGCTTCCTTGCAGTCCCTTTGTGGGGACTCAGATAAGGGAGCTGCTGGAAAGAACTCACTCCAGAAGCAAAGCTGTGTTTTGTCGGGGGTGGAGCTTTCTCTCCAAAACAGAATTTACCAAGAAGAAATACTTCTGCAATCTGAACAAGCAAACCACTGGAACCTGGGAGTGACCCCAGGAAGGAATCATATTTAACAGTGTGGGCTCCCCTGTTGAGTTCAGTATGTATGCAAGCACGGCTGTATCTGTGGTGGTCCATGTGTTCCCTCTGCAACACGTGCACACAGTTCAGTACCTCAAAACTCGGTAACGAGCGCCAGCACCCTTAAACAAGGACTCGCCTAACTCAGGATCCGACAACAGCAAAGTCAGAGGTGTGCCTTCAGTTCTGCCCTGCTGCAGTTTGGGCTCCCAACTCAGGAACTGCGCAGCCCTTCCTGCCTCCACTTGATATCCAAAGGCTGCATTATCTTTAGCAGATAAGCACCAAAATCCTCTCTTTTTTATTTTTTTTCTTTCTTGTTGTTGTTTTTGGTTTTTTTTTTAACACTATGCAAGAGGTCAACTCTCTCTCTAAAACCACAGTCGCTGAGATAGCATGCAGTGTCCCAGCCACCCTGCCACCCATTTGCCTACAGAGTTTAGCTGCTTTGTGGCTTAGAGGTTAAGCATGAAGAAGTTCAGGCATCATAATTTTAGGCACTAGTCAAAGTGATATACAGGCACTGTAAATTCTTTGTGGATTTTCCACCCAATCCCTTACCTATGCATGCACTAAGCCCTATGGATGTGGTTTATGATACAAAAATACTCACCAATGGTTTCTTACCCTAGAAAGCAGCTGATTGAACAGACAATATGGATTCAATGGAGTAGTCATGGCAAGGAAACTCAAAGAGATCAAAGAGATTAAAGCAGCAGACAATGTGCAGAAAATTAGGCACTGAGGTGAATTGAAGCAGACAAGAAAAAGAGAAAACATGATAGAGAGCTGCAAATCTTTGTGGATCTGCACGAACACACTAGTGACTGCCTGGATCATACTGAGTTTCCACTCATGCACAGATGCATCTTTCCATACATTGCAGAGGATTCAGAAAGAGACTAGGTCTTGAACGCAGGGCTGCCAAACATTTTAATGAAGAAGTGTAACTGGTCCAGAGATAGTAAGATACAGTGCTGAGACAAAGCTTCCAATGGAAATGGGAGAACATTAAAAAATCACTTTTATTTTCTGTTTAGCTACTCCTTTTAGGATACTCTCGCTTTCATACATGCCCATTTTTAATTAGTGAATGTCCTGGTTTAGGGCAAATTCTGGGAGGGAACCTCCGAACAGGACCCAAACAACCCCTCCCCCCACAACTGGTCCGAAAAAAAAGAAAAGTGGAAAAAACTATTTATTTAACAAAAGGAAACAATATGAAACAATAAACAATAAAACTTTTAGTTGAAGTGAAGTGGCAAATTGAGAAAAGTCCTTGCCATAGAATCAGTTCGTCTCTCTCAGTTTTATCAGTCCCTCCGGCGCTGGAGAAGAACGCGGTCGTCCCAGGCCCCAGAGGGGGAGGGGCGGGGGAAGGGAATCCTTCAGCTCTTCTCTGCTTTTCAGTCCGGAGCAGTTTTAAATAGTTTTGAGGAAAAAAAAAAGGGAAAAAACTAAAAAAAAAAACACCCAATTCTCTGCCCTAACTAGCTAAACTAATTAACTAAAAAAAAAGGAAAAAAAAAACAAAGCAAAGCCAGACAGCACCGCGGCGGCACCGCCAAGACCCGGAGAGGAATGTGAGAGAGATAACATAGTTTTCAAAACAAATTGCACTCTAAGAATCTTCTTAAAGGTACAAAGCAATATACAGAACAGACGATTGGGGATACAGGCATCATAAAGTCACTCTAGGACAGTGAAGCAACTTCACAATGCTCTGACTATGAAGCAGGGCCCTCTTTTGTAGAACAGCAGCTATAGAGGAATGGAACTGGAAAAAGAAACATGCAGGACCCAGAAATCACATCTACATTCAATTCATTTTGGACATTTGCTCAACTAGCCTTGATGCAACCCTGATGTGCGAGTACATCTAGTTTGGTGGGATGTGAGAGAAACATGTGCACTGTTTGAAAACACACTGGGATGCAAACCAAAGTGCATGTATGCCAGGGCTGGGTGTTTGGGAGGTTCATTTCAAAAATCCTCCTGTGGTCACTGCCACCAGCTGAATCCAAAACAAAAAGGTTCTGATCTGGCTGTGCATCCCTGCTGCAGTTGCTTGCAATGCCCCACCATCCCAAGCAGTGCTCATCTCTCCAGTCCCAGATGGAGCAATTCTTCCCACCCCAAAGGGCAGGTGTATATCTGAAACCACAGGGATGTCGAATCTGAGGGAAACCGTATTCTTTGAGCCCGTGGGCAGTGCCCAGGGCAGTGGTAACTCCACAATTGTTCCTTCATTCACTGCTATTTAGTGGATACTCAGAACAGCAGTTGCAGTTGGGCTTATAAATTACAAGACAACAAAGGGAATAAATGAGACAAAATTAAAGACATTACTTCTACATCCCATAAATTATCTCTGTAGTCTATTTTAGCAGTGTGAATTTACCAGTGTATGTTAAAATAGTATGAAAAATAAACCCACCTAGCACACTAACGAGGCATTAATGAAAAAGCAAAATATTGTTTTGCGTCCTCCAAAACGCGGAAAGCAAAATATTCCCACCCGATCTCGTAATGCCTTTCCAGGGGAGAAAAAATCATAATCTTCTATATTGAAAAAGAGACTGAGCTGTTGGAGTCGGAAAGAAAATAAATTAATAAACTTAATTACACACTCCGCGCACGGAGGAATCGAAGGCGCTAAATCAGCCCGGGAGAACCGAGCGCTCTGATCGCGCTCACTTTACAACTTCCCTGTCACTGTGCGCGGCCCCGGGGAGGCACCTCCCGGCGCTCCCGCGGGGCGGGCGCTTCTCCCGGGGCAGCTCCGCGCCAGCACCGCCGCCTTCGCACCCGGGCTCTGCTTCGCCTCTCGGCGCCGTCCCGGGCAAACTCCGGCTGCGGAGCCTCCCCCGAGCGCACCGCGGGCTGGGCCGCCGTGGCACCGCTCCCTTAAAGGCGCCGCGCCCGTGCCGGCCNAAGTTCGCCGCGCCGGGGGAGGGCGGGGGAGGCGCACCTGGCCGGCGGCCCGGCGCGGCTCACCTGGGCTCGCTGCCCTCCCCAGCTCGGACCTGCACACCTCCCCAGACGCTCGCAGCCCCCTCTAACAGGTGGCTCGGTGCCTGCCCGATCCCCGGCGGCTCCCGCGCCTCTTTCCTTCTCCTCGCCGCCGCCTAACAGGTGGTGGTGCCGCCGCGCTTCCTCCGTACAGGTAGGGAAGTGTCGCGTACCCCCCTTCCCCCGTCCCCGACGGGCTCCCGCAGCCCCGGGGCGCTGCGAGAGGCTGCGCTGAGCGGGGAGAGCCGGGGCGGCTGTGGAGGGGGGAGCCGCGCTGCTTCCCTGCGAGCCGCTCACCCGCGCCCGCCCTCATGGCCCCGCCGTGTGTCTGTCGTTGCAGCGGGCATGGGGAACCAGGTGGAGAAGCTGACCCATCTCAACTACAAGGAAGTTCCCACGGCCGACCCGACAGGAATGGACAGAGATGAAGGGCCCAGGATCGGGGTCTCCTACATCTTTTCGAATGACGATGATGAACTGGAGCAGCAGCAGGATTCGGTGCATGACCTGGGGGGTGAGAACCCTGCCCTGCAGCCCTACGATCCCCAGCTGCACGAGGTGGAGTGCTCAGTCTATTACCGGGATGAGTGTATTTACCAGAAGAGCTTTTCAGAGGAGGACACGCAGCTAGAGGAGGGTGATGAAGGAGGTGGGGGGCATCTGAGCACCTACACGCCGGAGAACCTGCTGAATAGGTGTAAACCAGGTGACCTGGTGGAGTTTGTGTGCCAAGCCCAGTATCCGCACTGGGTGGTCTATGTCGGGGATTTTCAAGTTGTGCACCTGCATCGGCTGGAGGTGGTGAACAGCTTCCTCACCGATGCCAGCCAGGGCAGACGAGGCCGCATTGCCAACCAGCTGTACCGCTACAAACCCCTCAGCCCGGCCGTGGTGGTGCGCAATGCCCTGGAGCAGGTGGGTTGCAAGGATCGGGACTTGAGCTGGAGAAACTCGGAGTGTTTTGCTGCCTGGTGCCGATACGGCAAGCGAGAGTTTAAAATCGGCGGGGAGCTGCGCATAGGCAAGCAGCCCTACCGATTGCAGATCCGGCTGGGTGACAAGCGCAGCCACACGCTGGAGTTTCAGAGCCTGGAGGATCTGATCATGGAGAAGAGGAGAAATGACCAGATTGGTAGGGCTGCTGTGATCCAGGAGCTCTCCAGCCACCTGCAGGCTGCAGAGGAGGAGGAAGAGGAGGAGGAAGACCATCATCATCCAGGTGCTCAGACTGCTGTGGAGTAGCAGCCTCAGCACCACCATTCTGCTTAGCCTGGGTGATGGGGATTAAAACTGAAGGCTGCGAAATTGAGCTGTTATAAGCCCTTTGGGCTGCTTCGGTGCAGCTTCGTTCCAATCACATGTGAAAGGAAGGGGGAAAGCTGATCAAGTGTCTGTGCTTTAGTGCTTAACTCCTTCAGTGCTTGATGATAAAACCCCTGACTTATTTGTAGAGGATAAAACTCAGGGCAATTCTATCCCTCTCCTCTCTCACTTCTTTCCCTTCCTCTCTACCGTGTTCACACATAGCCTTTTCATCAACCATCTGCCAGTAGGCCTGACCCTACAAGATACTAAATGCCTTTGACAACTACTTATCAGCGGAATTTAATAGTATTTCATACCATTAGGAAGTAGCCAACAATTTCCAGGACATGACCAGCTAGCTCTGAGCATGAGGATATTGTTTTCCCTTCTCTACTACTGTTTCTCTTAAGCTGTGGCTTCTGTCGGTATTGCAAGGAGCTGCTTCTTTCCTGGTTCAAGGTTTCCTGGGTTTGGTAACCAGTTCCCCAGAAGGTGTAAGGCACAAATCTCCACTGATTTAATGAAATGGGTTTGATGTGTCTCGTGCCTTCTTAATTGATGGGAGGTTGCAGGTGGGCTGGGGAACCTGCTCCTTTGCCATCAGCATGTGGCTTTGGGGACAGAAGATGTATTTATTGCTGTCAGGTCCCAGAGAAGGAAGCTTGCCACCCCAGTGTACTCTGCACACCGGTGTGTGTTGGGACTCCTACAGGCAGATGCTGAGCTGTGTCAGGCTGAGCTGTGTACAGGCTGCCTTGACTTTCCTAAAGCAAAAGGCAGAGCTCCTGATTATGCCTGTAATACACAGAGGTAGCAGAAGCAGGTTGCTTATGTGTAAGAGTATGTCTTGAGTAAGCTGTCCCCCAAGAAGGTGACCTCTTGGCTGGGTGCTTCTGACCATGAGCGTGCCACGGGTTCTGCACCACAGTGGACACAGCTGTGATGGAGGGGAACACAGGCTGGAGGACATTACAGGCAGGGGGGCTTGGGTGTTCCAGAGGAGTTTCCTCTTCATTAGGGATTTAATTTTTCCTTTTTTTGCTGATTTCTATGGTGTGCATCTGAGCTATAGCATTAGAGGAGAGGACATGCCTCCAAAGTTGTGCAAGTCCCTCTGGAAGGGGGGGTGCAGTCCTGAATATTCCCTGAACTTTTATTCAGCTATTGAACTGACCTCCCACACAGGCAGCGCTGTCAGATCTTTGTTCTGGGATCTGGGCTATGTAAACAAGCACTGATTTGGAGGCAGTTTCTAATTCAAAATTCCTTCCCCTTAAAACCCAATATGATGATGTGAACTTGAAGATAAGCTTGAGTTCATTTAAATAATGAACTAACAGTGTGATGTAAACTTGAAGTGTAATTAATATGGTCTTCCCCGCAGTTGTTTACAGTTATACCACAAATAGCAAAGTACTCCATGTCCTTTCCACCCCTGTGACAGGAACAAAGTTTGTTGTTTAAGAATAGGTAGATACAAGCTTTTGATTAGTGAAGATTATATGAAGCAACTTTGCCAATTTGAGCCAAGTGGATTATGATTTGTGTTTTCTGTCTAAAATATACAAGCTAGGATTTGGCCTGTCAAACACCCAAATCCAGGGAAGAGTTTAACACCAAGCTCCCTTAGAATGCTATAGCTCAGGTGCCTACACTAAGTGTTGTTTTTTTCACCAATATGCAATTGAGTTATACTCAGGTTACTGTGGTTGTCGAGCAGATGTCTAACCTTGTTTTGAAAGGATATGTACCCATATCTGCCTGTGACAGGGTTAATATGTGGGCGTCTGCACACAGGTTTTATACAACTACTAGTAACTACTAAAAGCTGAAGTGATCACTGAGACAGTCTGAAAAAGAGTGGAGGGAGAGTCTCTCTGTTGTACTTCTGACTGATATGAGACAACAGATTATCTAGACCATGAGCAAATGTCTAGCTGTGGTTTCTTTCATACTGAAACCTTGTACATAACAAAGTTTATTTCACTGTGTAATATAGCTATGTAAAATAATATTTTCCTAGAGGTATTTTTGGAAGTTTAAAAAAACCCTTCATAACCTTGCTTTTGAAAGTAAATTGTTATGCATGTTATTTTCCAGTCCTCTGAATGGGTTTATTTTTCATTCATGATCTAAAGTATACTCTAGGTCATAAAGTAAAGAAACTGCTATAAATGTCAAATATTATGTATCTACAGGGTACTAAACAGTAAACTAGTTGTGAAAATATTTTTCCCTTGTGTCTGAAACATCAGAACTATGACACGTAGCCATTTCTGTCCTTCTGAGATACCCTGAATGGTCCGGCTTTGTTTTCTATTCTTTTTTTTTTCCCCACTTTTTGTTTGTTTGTTGTTGTGGGGGGTTTTTTTGTTGTTGTGGTTTTTTTGTTGTTGGTTTTGGTTTTAAATTAAAAAAAGGACCAAATCTGCTTGGGAATGGAGAGCAAAGCTTCTTTGACCAACTGAAATCTTGTCTTGTGCTGGTCTTGGTGCTTCTCTGTACCGGTCATGCCTTTTGGGATAAATTCCCCCACAGGCACAAGGCTTTAGCAAAGAATTCCAGAGCTTGCAGTGCTTTGCTAGGACAGAGCATGAAGGGGGAGCTTTCCTCACAGCAGAGCTTGGCATGCATTCTGCTGTGTTACAGAACCTCTGTGCTCCTCTGACACCTGGGATACAGGTGTTTGATATCTGGAATCTTAAAATTTCCCTGCAAGCTTTGTTTGGGAATTTACTGTCCCCTGACATTCCATTATGTGTAAAAGTGGAAGAGGGTGGAAAGCTTGGCATTTTTAAAATTTTGTCAAAAAGAGGGCTACCTCCATGTAGGGATTTCTTATTCCAGCAGATAAAGATGCAACTGTTGAATCTTTAACAGGCAGGTCCTTTTCCCTTACCTGCTGATTAGGCAGTGTTATTTAATAGGTGCTACTAAACACCACTGCACACATTTCTAAGCAGTCTGGTTTTAAAGCCATGGACCTGTAATGACCTGGTTGTGAGAACAGAAATTGTTGTAGAAGCACATCTCAACTGTTCGGTTTCTTGTCTTTGCTGTACTTTGCTCAGTTACTGTCTGCAGAGTAAGCTGGGATTTCTGGAGCTTGATTTTAAAAAAGAGATCTCCCAGGAAAACTGACTCTTTTGTGTATGTGTCTGCTTCAGGACTTTTATATAGATCACTAAAGAGAGAAAAAGGAATAAAGTGCTCTTCTTTACATCTGCATTAACATAGAAAAATGCAGGTGTGATCCTTCTGCAGAGCTTGTGCTGCAGCAAAGGTCTTAAACCTATATTGAGTTTAGAGTTTTGAGTAGACCTTACCTACTTGAGGCCACTTCAGAATCAGTAAGTCAATTCTTGTGCTTGAAATTAAGTGTATATTTACATTTCTTTATGAATGAGGGTCTGGAATTTCAATGTGATGTCTCTGGTGGGAGCCTGGAGAATCTGAGGTTGCATAATCAACAGGGGAGAACAAGCAGTGCAGTGAAAGCTGTTTCTCAAAGGGCCTCTTGTCCAAACAGAGCTCGTGGAACCCAGCCCAAATTTTGGCCTCAGTTTCTCCCTGGAAATCCAGGAGCTGCACTGATTTGGTGGGAGGCATGTTACGCAGCAGTTGTAAGCTAAGCTGGTGATCTGCTGCAGACTTCTCCAGTATCTTTGTCTTGTCATGCTTGAACTTTCCCTTGCATTTTTAACATTTAGAGTTAATATAATTTCTTTTAATAGCCCTTTGATTGTGCAAACACTTAATCTATATGAATTTACTCATTTGGGCTTACCTACTCCTGTGAATATCAATATGCATATGTGAAGGCTGGCAAGGCTGAGCCTGGCAAGGTTTTGAATGGCATGTGTAAATGTAGCTCCAGCTAGGAAATGTAGATGAGCAGTCTTATTTCCCTGGAGTATTGCTGTGTTTGATGCACATAATGCCTTGGAAAAAGGTGTTGTAGCAAAACCTACAATTATCTGTTGATCAAGTAATTTTAAAAGCACAATTTAGACATTCACCTTCCACGGCAGTGAACAAAGACATAAACTGAAGAATATTTTGTTATCCCTGTTTCTGCGTGAGTGCAAGGTATTGATTACAGCAACTCTAGAACTCCTCTGGCCAATGGTAGGCAGTTGCAGAGTAGGCAGGGAAAATTCCCAAAAGCTGCTTCAAAAACTGTATTTTCTTACTTGGAAAAATACATTGTTTTGAAGGACTGAAGGACTCTAGACTAGACTTTAAATTGCTTTATATAAATTAACAATAGGCAGACTCCTTTTGTTCATTTGATTTCACTATTCCACTCAGTACTATAACAGGTGATATTGTGTGATTAATCTGTTTCAGATTTTGAATGTGATGGTGGTTTTCTTTTTCTCTTCTCCTTTGGTTAAGTTTTACCAAAGGTCTGTCCTTGGGTATGTGAAGTGTATTGTCAAGTGGTTTCCCACCTGTGCTTTTCTGACAATTAACAGCACCAACCATAAAGGTAATAGCCATGTAGGAACAAATATTTTTTGAAGGCAAAATTTTAACTTTGCATAAGAGATCACAGACTAGTAACTAAGTAGAGATAGGAAACACATTGTTTCGAACAGCAGTTTCTAGTCCTAAGAAATCTACTGTTAATTGAGTATGCTTGACTACTCTTAAAAATCAGTGTGCAGTGATAAGGCCAGGAGTATTGTATCATGGGCTTAGACTTTCAGATTAGGCTTTTTCTTTAACTGTGAATAGGAAGAAATCACGGTAATTTTGAACACCAGTGGTTTAGATGGTTTAAATTCCTTTGCAGTAATACTGGATTAGAAGCTTTCTTTAAATGCACACTTGAAATTCCTGACATTGTAACACTTCATGAAATCATCCACAATAAGAAGTGTAATCACAAATATGATTTTTTCCCACCATGAGCATTTTCTGTAAGCTGTCTTTTGTCAGTAAATGTTGAATTGTTAGTGCAAATATCTTCTTTTCCTGAGAAAGAAGTACACATCATTGATTGTACCATTTCCTTCAAAATGAAGGGCATTGCATAGTAAGTCAAAAGAAATAAAAGATTTATAGTATCTTTTACAACCTTTCTTTTCTTTGTTTTTTTTTTTTTTGAATGGCATGTTTTTCTCCAGCTTTTTGAAAAAAGTAGTAATTTCTCACAATGGATGCATCAGACACAAACCAGTATTTTCACTGCTTTCACACATCAGATCAAAATCTAACTCTGTGGTTATGTTCTTGCTACAAAGAGAGAGGAAGAATAATCTCTATGCAAGGCCAGACCATCAGATGCCTAATAGGTGATAGCTGTATTAAATCCAATGGGGATCTGGCCCATAATTTAATTTTTAAGTGGAAAATTAATTCAGCAGCAGATCATATAGTATTAGCTGGCACTGGGGCTTGTCTTGTCTGCCAGCAACTGCTAAAGGAGCAGATGTAGTGTCTGCTAGAGGGAGAAATGAGAGAACAGAACTCACAGGGAGTTTTTGGGGAAATCTGTATAACTGTTCAGTTTGTGTGTTTTGTCTCATGGCAAATCCATGGCTGGTGTGGGATCATTGTTCTACCCACACCAGGCATAGGGACATTTCTTAATCAAGTTAACAAGGGTTATGTGTTGTGCTGAAATATTACACCCATAGGGTAACCATTCTTAATTCATTAAAGCCTTCCACTGGATGCATATTCACAATGGCAAAAACAGTGATACACCCAAGAAACTGTACTTGTCCTCAAGATCCTAACCACAAGGAGCTATTTGAATTGCACACAAAAGAACTGAGTCAGCTCCAGCCGGAATTCTTTGAGTGAAACCATCCTGAGAAAATCTAGCTGTAACAAGATGAGACTTCTGCTGAAAGTATTGGTGGAGATTTAGCTCTTCTGTGGGTGACAGCTGTCTGTGACAGCTGTCTTACAGGTGTGAGAAAGTGAGACAAATTTTTATATCTCAGATAGCAGCTTTCAAGGCTGCAGGTGTGAATCTACCATAACATCGAATTTGTAGCTCTGGTATGGACTTAGGTGACTTTGAACACAACGTATGAGGCACCCAGCTGTGCTCTGTGTGACTGCAAGAGCGCCTGAATTTTCAGGTGTCTGATACTAGATTTGAAAACATGAAGAACTAAAAATGTGATTTAGTTACTGGATCAATATGTGAAAATCCCTGCTCAGTTATCACCTAGCACTGGAGGCCACTGAACTCTGAAGCTTCATAGTTTGACCTGTTTTTTTGTGCATGTGTGTTTATTTAGTCACCGTGGTGTTTTCTTGAGGTTCTGGGCCTTTTGTTTTACCCTGAAGTTTCTCCAAGTATGTAAAGTAAAGCAGCCTATGAATTCTCTCACTGCCTGTGCCCACAGGGAGGGAGATCCTGCTTGCTGGATCTCCCTCCCAGTGGCTGCTTCCAGAATGTATGTGACATCCGATACCAAACAGCAGCATCTTGAAAAGGACATTCACACTGCCCCTTTATGTCAGAATGCACCTGAGCTAGAAATAGGATAATATAAAATGCATGTACAGGGACATGGATTGTGACGAGGTCTCTGCACTCCTGGCCGGTTGCTCTGAGCCACTAGACTAATAAAGAGTCCAGTTTTCTCTTCAGTTCCCTCTTCAATGCACTTCCAGTACAACATTCATGAAGGTCCTCACCCCACAAAAATCTGAAAGTGATGGGAACATTGAATCCCCATCATCTCCTGGCAGAAGAGGAAGTCAGTTTTCAGTCTTCATCTGTCCTGAAATTCTGCTCAGGTCTCTAGGATACTGTATAAAATCCTACTGCCCACTGCTAACACCTCCATTGTCATTGTAAAGGAAGATGCCCAAGTTTCAATTTGAGAGTGGTTGCCTTGTGCTTTTTTCCAAAGAGCTCTGTGGTAGAAGGCAGTGCCTGTGGCCAAGGGCAAGGTGCCCCAGGGCTAGAAGGGAAAGGAAGAGAACAGGGAACAGCAGACTTGCATAATCATAGCAAATCCATAGTGGTGGAAGGGACCTCTGGAGGTCCTCTAATCTCCCCATTTGCTCAAGACACATGCAACTACAGCAGGTTCCTCAGGGCTGAATCCAGTCCTGTTTTTCATAACTACAGTTATGAAGACTGAGGACTTTGTAAAGCAGCCTTTCACCATTTATGTGGTGAAGGTTTTTTACATTTGAGTTTTGTCAAGGACCCCTCGATCATCCATGACACTTCTGCTTGGCTTTTTGCACACAGGAATGGGCCATTCTCTGTTTTCCAATCCAATAAGCAGAGACTGCCTGCCCCTCCTTCAGCTGGAGGGTTAAGCTCCCCTTGTATCCAGGAGAGCATCCAGTCAGCCTCCTTCATCTGTGTAGCTCCACAACGTGCTGACCTCCTGCTGCTGCTCCCTCCCTTGGTCACAGAGGTGCTTTATCAGCACAGACCTGCAGAAAAGGAGCCCAGGAGCACCCTGCAGCCTGAGATTGCACAGTTGGGTCCTCCCTGTGGCAGGGGCCCCAACCCTCCAGTTGCTCTCACTCTTACTGAGCAAGAGAAAAAGACGGAAAAACTCCTGGGTCGAGATTAAGACAGGGACATCAGTGACCAATGACTGTCACAGGCAAACCAGACACATAATGGGGAAAATTACATGAATTATCAATTGAAATAGATTTGAATAGTGAGAAAGAAAGAAAGAAAGAAAGAAAGAAAAAGAAAGAGAAAGAAAGAATAAGAAAGAAAGAAAGAAAGAAAGAAAGAAAGAAAGAAAGAAAGAAAGAAAGTTATAACAAACCTTTTCTCCCTTTTCCCCATGACACCAAGGGGTGTATGGCTGGAGACGGGCTGTGATGAGTCCCTCCCAGCCCATCCTGGCCGCTCCTCCCTTGTTCCCCTTCTCCCTGTCCTGGCACAGGCCCTTCCCTGGGCTACAGAAGTGTCTGCTCCAGCTGAGGTGCTGCCTGAGGGGGACCTCTACTCTGGGCCTGCAGCCCCTCCTGCCCTCCTCCAGACCCCCTCTGGGGTTTTTCTTCATCTGCTCCCTCTTTGGATGCCAGTGGCACATGACCACCATTGCTGACCATCTCTGTTGCTCTCAGTGGAGTTCCTGGCCCCTTCTGGGCAGGTGACTGCCCCTGTCAGCCACAACATGCTGCTGACCCTGTGCCAGGGCAGCCACCACAGAGGTCTCTCCCAAACACTGGATCCAAAGTCCAGTGGAAATGAAGAGCTCAAAGCACCCTTTGGTCAGGAAGATCTGGCAGAGCTTGTTGGAAGGGTCTGGAGCTTGCTAGAAACCTAGGTCAAATGATCAGTGAGGCTCATTTGTCCCACTTCAGGGTCACTGAGAATTGCAGTCAGTCCCTGTGTTGAAACTAGAATTTGTTGCTTGCACTTAGCAGAAATTAACTGAGACTATTAAGAATTCAGGACCATATAAAAGTCTATGCTCTCTAATTTTTCCTTTCTCTTGAGCTTCTTCTGTCCTGTCCTGTTCAGAAGAATCATTCTGGGACAAGCACTGCTCTTTGTACAGTAGTTAGTGCGATGAGGTCTCAAGGTGTTTACAAAGTATTAATTAACTCAATCACCAGAGGGCAGAGGAAATGAAATGAGTATGTTCTGGACCATGAAATAGATGACTCACACCCATGGAAAAGGTTTAATTGAGCAAAACAGGTACACTAGTGTACCTGGCTCACCACAGAAATTGTACAGAGGAAGATGAGCCTCGAGAGAGAAAAGGATCGAGGCACCCTGACAACACACAGAGAAATGTGTGCAATGCTTATGTAAATCCTGTCTGTGAAAAACAGGCCACTGCACACAACTCATCAAGCTCCCAGAGAAGGCAGCTGGCAGCACTCTCCTTTACAAAGCTTTCATTAGAGCTGTTGCTCATGTCCAGTGGCGAAAAGGTGCTCTGCTGGGAAGCTCAGCACTGCAAACAGTGAGGAGCATATCCCTGATGCCCAAAGGTGTTACTCCTTTCATGCTGTTGTTTTGTCTTTGTGTTCTCTATGGTTTTGTTCCTCAGCAGGTCAAGAAAGCAGTGCACCCTTGAAAGAGATGTGCAGAAGAGTGAAATATTCAATAGTGGGGCAGACTGGTGTGCACAGTTAGTCATGCTGTTCTCTGCTACAGCCTGCCCCTGGAGCTGAGTTCAGCTGCTCTCACTGCAGACTGAAGAAATGAGATACCCACACCCATGCTTACAGGTAAATGAGCAGCTCACCCGGCCATGTTTTCCTGGAAAGTGATTTCATACCTCTGCTCTGCCTAATCCAGAGCATGGTCTTGGACATTAAACTTGAGCAAATGCTCTAACCAGTGCTTAAGGCCAGACCCATTTGCATTCTCTGGGTCATACCAACGCAGAATAGCACTACCAGCAGGAAATAAGAAACCTCATGGAAGTCTTGCAGTTACAGAGTTCTCTGGAGAAGCGGGACACCAAGGCTCAGTTCTTTCAGCAATTCAGGGTGGCAGTGACAGATCTCATCTCTTCCATGTCATAAACACAGCTGCACAGTACTAAGCGAGCAAAAGAGACAAAATTCCATGGTGGACTGTTCAGTGTCAGGATCAAAGTGTCTCTGTAGTGTCTGCTTAAGGTATGTTTTCAGGAGGCAGAAGTGCCCACAGCTCATGGGCATGCACACATGCATGCAAGATGATGTTCGGAGGTGTTGGGCCAGATTTTCTCAGCCCAGGAAGCAAGGATTCCACCTTAAACGTTAGTGGACAAATATTTGTTGGGTTTACTACTATTATAATAAACTACAGATATGACTGAAAGACATATCCAACTATCTACAAGTAGTTTCTGATTACCCCCGAGGATAAAATAATTTATTTTTTCGGCACACAGCTCTACATTTGCCCACCTTAAATTGGCCGTAACACAGGTTATAGGGCTGTTTACAGCCCTTGCAAGTCCAGATGCATCTCAGATCCCCAATTCTAATGAGTTCCCATCACATGGATTAATTATGCAACAAAGCACAGGAAAGAAAGCTGTTAAATCTTAAATTAAGTTATTAAAATATTACTTCAGAGATTGAATCGCATCTTGTAGCCTGTGGAAGTGAGTCTTCAGGGAAAAACACCATTTGCAGGTGAGGTGGCCCTCGGAGCACCTTATCATATTCATGGAGAGGAGGTGCTGACCCCTGCAGAGAAGCTGCAATTATAATGTGTCTCTTATCCAGTTATCCCAATACATTTGTGATGGAAGCTGGGGTACTAAATAAGATGCTAGCAGGATATAAATAAGGAGGTGGTACTTGGCTGTGTGTTGGAACTGAGCCACTAAAGCAAGATAATGGGAAAAGCACAAGCTTAACTCACATTGTGTTATTCCTGTGGGAAAGGCAGTGGGAGGATAAAGCCACATGGAAAGCTGATTCCTCAACTTGTAGTGAGTAACATAACTCCATAGCCCTGCTTGTCTTTGTTCAGAGCTGGAACAAGCAGAGTCGCATTATTACAGAGGTCTAGCCCTAGGTGTGAGGCAGGATTCCAGCTGAATGTGCTCTCAAAGTCTAAACATACAAAGGCCAATTCTGGCTTCACATAACTAAACCCATGCTGAGAAAGGGAAGAGGCTGCTGAATGCCTGGGCCTAGATTCATCAAAGAATGATTTAATCAATATCCCACTGAAAAGGATTTGAACTTACGCATGACTGCTGTGATAGTCTGAAACTACCAGAGTATACATTATTTTATGATGGTTTCTTGTTGCTATGCAAGGCATAACTCATATCTCTAATTAAACATTTTAATGTAACACACTGTGTATGTGTCTCATGGTACAGCCTAGTAAAGACTCAAGTTGGAGTTTTAAAAAAATAGCAGTGATTTTTAAACCAGCAGCACCAATACTTTTCAACACGATTGCGCTTTGCCCTTACCCTCTGCTGCAAAACCTGTGGCAAGAATTCCTAACAGGAACATCAGTCAGTTGTACAGTAGTGTGTGTTGTGACAGGTTTGCTCAAATATCTTTTACTGTGATAAAGGAGTTTCAAAGAAAAATGACACTATTGTGAATTTTCCCTGTTTTGTAACTCTATACAGCCAGATTTACAGATTGCTGAAATTCTTTACTGCTTCGATTAAAGGACAAAATAAGTAAGTAAATTAAAGATTAAGTAAACTTCTCTGCTTATTTTAATGGAGAAAAATAGTTACTAGTAATCACATTGCTTTTTAAAGTACATTATGCTGTTAACCGGCGTGGCCTCCCACAATATATAGCCCAGCAAAATGAAAAAAAAAAAGACTCCATTGAGACATGATCAAGGATGTATTGTGTGTAGCTGATCACTGGTGAACGGCAGCAAAAAGGATTTTTTTTTTTTTTTTGTAAATGAGATGGCGGCTAATGCCTTATAACTACTCTGTGCAATATTGCATAGCATTCCCCTCGTGACAAATTGAGTACATGAGAGCACTGATCTCTTTGCTAACTGAAAGGCTGAGGTCTTTTTTGAAGTCTCTGGCAAGCCTGTCAGCTCCTCCCTGACCGTGGTAAAAAGGGACATCCCTTCACAGCCTGTGTTAGAAACCAGATATTCCATGCAGTCACATTAACAGACCACAGCTGTGACTGGCATAATGACTGCAACATACTCCTTGTTCCAGTTGTCCCATAATGTGCCGTAATGAAGAGTGAAGAGCTGGAGCTGGGAGGCAGCCTTGGCCACCTATTTTTAGAGATCCACTTAGAAAGGGAAAGTATTCCTTTAGCTCCTATCCAAAGTGCTCCCAGATACCAAATTAAAATAAATCCTCTGTTCTCTGTTCAGTTATGGCTTTTCCTAGATTCATAGCTAATTGTTCTGACCAGCAGTTTTCCTCAGGGAATTGTTATTAGGTCTCTCTTACCCTCTTTTTTCAGTCACTCTCTACTAAGCTGATGGTTTCTCCAGCTTGAAAAGGTCTATCTACCCTCTTTGCTTTAGCTCAGCAGCTTCCACTTCTTTCAGGGCAGCAGCAGGGTTAACTCACCACTCAGTAACTCTGACGGAGCTATTGGAATAGTAGCATTGTTGCAGGAATAAAGGCATTATAAAAAGAATCATTCTTCAAATAATACAGAGACTATCAGAATGTCTCACTCTATACACCTTTAACAATTTCTACATGTAGACTGAGAACATTTCCTTGCTGTTCTCTAGGGTTTTTTCACCCCAAAGAGTCTTGAATATGTAGCACACGATCCCTCTTCTGAGTCAAGCTGGTCTTGCTATAAAGTTTCTACGCCTCTCCCTGCCACCTTCTTGAACCACATCAAAATAGGATATTTCCTCTGTGACTGAAGTTTTTGAGGTATAGGAGACTGCAGTTCCTTTAGGGAATGTAGTTCCTTGCCTGACCCATTTAACCAGGAACACAGCTGATAGCAGAACCTGTAAGAGGTACATAAATTCATAACACTGATGAGCAGTCTGTCAATGCTGAGGATGCCCACAGCATCAGTCCCTTCGCCGTCCGATATACCTTGAATAAGAAATGACATTGCAGCTGCCACGGGTAGTCCCGTGATGAATATTCTTAGCCTGATTTCTTAGAGCAGTGGGGTTGTGTGTGTGTTCTACCTGGGATATCACCTCTCCTTTTGGGAGAGGGCTAGGTGAGAAATCACCACCCAGCACAGGAACCAACATTGCTCACTGCTCAGCTGAGCACTCAGCCTCACAGACTCTTAGCCTTGCAGGTTCCTCTGCACAGACACCATTCCTTGGTCGTGGGGATCTGTGCCAGCATCCCACCCCTGCACTCTTCCTGTGTGAAATACCCGATGCTTTTTAGCTGCTGCTTCGCATTCCTGGAATAGACTGTGGTTAAGGTGACCATAAAAACATGTTAAGAGTTCTTTTTTCTTTTCTCACAAGAGATTGTCACTGAGATTACAAACACCTTTTGAAGATACTTGCCTAAATATGCCGCACAGAAACAACAGATGATAACAGTGCAAAGCAGACGTGTTGTCTGTGTCAAGATCTTCAAAGTACAAGATGTTCTTTCTTGAACTTTTGGACTGCTTTGCTCCAGAGCCTGTAAAGGTTGAAAGAAGTTCTCTGAAAGATTTTGATGTCTTGATAAATAACCTTTTATTGTCTACCAGTAGCTGAGATATATCAACATATTAAGCTTATGAACACTACTTTTGGCCTGGTAGAATGTAACTTTACATTGCACTAAGATTTTTCTAATACAAATCAAGAAGCTCATTGAATGTGGTCATTTGTGTTGCAGGAGAACATTTTGTGAGCCTGATGTTAGGCAGGCAAATGATGCATCTGGTCTGACAGGGTTCCCTATCTATAAAAAGGGACAGACCACTTTTAGAATTAATCCGGTCACTCAAATGAGAAACCTTTAAAGGCATTACGTCTTCAGAGGCTTCAGTGAGAAACAACACCTAATTTGCTGAACCTCACCTTCTCACCCAAATAAATCCTATCACTCACATGTGGTGACTCCTTCCTCAGAATTTTTATATGATTCTAATAGGGTGTCATCTAATTAAATAAAATCTACTTAGAAGATCATAAGCAAACTGCAAAAAGCAAAGACAGCAGTAGGGGAAATGACAAGGTTCATAAATAAAGTTTACCAGGGCTGGATCTTTCTCTCTCTGCCATGTAATGAGATCAGACACCTCCATATTCTCCTCTGAATCAGAGATTTATGCGTACAAATGGCCTATGTATCTTCTGTGTGATTTCTGTTTTCTATTACCACCATGCTTTCCCAAAACCAAAATGGAACAATTCTAACTTGTCTGCTAATTGCATGTAAAGTTGTCTGAATTTCTTTATTATACAAATGTAAGCATATTCATTACATGGAATATATTTTCTTCCCCTTGCTTCTGA
The DNA here is from genome assembly GCA_013397315.1 of Donacobius atricapilla. Taxonomy (NCBI): domain Eukaryota; kingdom Metazoa; phylum Chordata; class Aves; order Passeriformes; family Mimidae; genus Donacobius; species Donacobius atricapilla. The sequence goes on from WBMY01002111.1 coordinate 295,056, forward strand.
GCTTACCAGATTTTGCTATTTTTGTACTGTAATCTTTTCCACTCCTCTACAGATGAGAAGGAAAGGCCCAGACTATTGCCTATAAAGAACATCGGTTTGTCAAGCATTTTGTGCATCCTCTGGGATTAGAGGAGCTATGAAATTGTATCATTATCATTGCCTACTGCATTACTGAATCACCAAGCAGGGCCTGGGAGAATATGCATGCATGTTTGTGCAATGACATTTTTAAATTTTTGCCTTTTCATTTCTTTACTTCCTGCATACTAATCCAGCCTCAAAGTATTCCAGGCTACTGCCCAGAACCAGAATTTCCTTCTCTGTTTTAAACAAGGATTTTTTCAGGTATTTGAGCTATTTCACCGAAGCCCATTATTTACAGATGGGAGAACTGTTGCTTTTTGCTTAGACACATTTACAGCTTCTGAAGAGAAAGGCAGACTTGCAGACTGCTGTGAAGTGATTTGGATTTCAACCTTTGTCTCCACAGCATGCCTTTGAAAAACAGGCCACTTGTAGACACAGAATTCGTCTCTGCAAACACTGAAACGTGCACATAAAGATAAATTGCAACTGCAGAGCCATGGCAGAATAGAGCCCTTACTTAAACATGTGGGTAGGCCCGGAAGCACTGAATTTTTTGACAAATTCAGGTTTTCCACTTGTTACAGCAAAACATGTTTTAGAGCTAAATAAGCCCCGAGCTGACGGGAAACTTGTAAGCCTGTTAGGGCGGGCAGCGCACTTGAAAGAACACTCTGACACTCTGCAGAGGTTCCTGCTTCTTTGTAAGCCTACACCCAAAAAAATGCTTCTGAATCAAGAGTCTGAAAATGAACGACTAAGTGATAAAGCCTTGTCTCAGCCTTTGCTGTTGGTCCAGCTCTGCCTCACCAGGGGATTCTCTCCCTGTTGGTCCCTGGGGACTGCACAGAGAGCTGGCACTGAAGGAAGGCTTTCGACACTTGCAGCTCCTGACAGGGTGTGACTGTGCTTTTGGACACAGCCCTAAACAAACAGTGGTGTCAAACTTTTCAGTGCTGCAAGGGAAGTCACCATGACGCAGCTAGTCACGCTAGGCTGGGCTAGGTAGGATTAACTCTTCCCAGGGCAAGGCATTTTCCTCTTCTCTGTCGTTCAAATCTGAGCAGAGGGCTCATTCACCCACTTCTCATTCTACCTTTCCTCTTCCATTAGCTTGGTAACCAGAGAGGCAAAGATTTCAGTGGGTTGACAGTATGTGGTTATGGAGGGTAAGAGAGGTTTCATATCCCTCATGTGCTTGTGCAAAAGTATGAGGTTAAAGCAATGTGAACACTGCAAACTGGGCAAACTGAGGAAGCATGGTCCCAACAGCCTGCCAGCTCTGCTGATGTCCTATATATTTCCTGCAGGCTAATGTTGTGGCAGGCTGGAATGTTGTTTTGAAAGATAAAAACAGGGTGATTGCTTACATTGTATCATGAAATGTAATTCTAGGGGGAATTTCATAATTTCATACAAAATTTTTGGTTCATATGTTTAAACAATAACATTATATGTAGCTTCTGAAAAACAAGGTGTGTAATGCAAATAAGTGGTGTGGAATGTTAGAATGGGAAATAGTGATCTTAAATGGAAAAAAAGAGGAGTTTGGGTAATTTCACACAAACATGTTTTGAATTTGTGGATGGTTTTGCCTGTTTTTTTCAAGAAGGGAAATTACAGTAATTTCGTGCCAATTTACTGCCACTCTTAAGACCATTATTATAGGATACTGCAATAAGTGTTTTGTGACTTAATAAAGAAGTCCACCTACAAATGGGGCTAAATATATATTGTAGGTTTTGAAGTGTTATGTTAGCAAAAATGTTTTGCAAATTTGAGGAAAGGGCAGAGAAACTGAATTTCAAGAATTTAATTTGCCATTCATTGGTCTTTATTCTCTTTTGGCTGCAAATGAGGCATCTACTGTGGTGCATGAAAAGAAACAGAGCGAGAGAATATGAGTCATTATTCCTGGTATATAAAAGCAAAATGAATGAAGTTTGTGATCTGGACTTTGATCTCAAACAGCCATTTTTGCTTTAGATAAGTTTTCAAAAGTCTGTTAGCATTTTAGGCTAGTGATAACTAGTACAAACTGTTTACTTAGCAAGCAGGGCCTGTTTCAAGCAATGCTGAGAGTGATTTCTGTTCAGGCACTAACATACACTTCAGTAACTCTGGTGGAGAAACAAAAATACAGCATAGCCAAAGACAGGGGTATGTTCTAATAGAAGCCAAATGGAAGCTACTTCTACCAGGAAAGGGCATGTGAAAGATATGATTATTTATTGATAGCAGTGCCCAGTATTTCATCTCTCTGAGTCAGAGCCTATAGTGATGTGAACTAAATCCAGTGCAATCTTGAAATCAAGGTTTTCTTCTTTCAAGTTTCTTGCAGAGGGATTGTCTGCAAATTGGAAAGTAGAATGGAGAGCAAATAAGACACAGATCTGTACAGAGAACTAAAATTTTGGTGTGAGGAAGGGTGAGTCTTGTCCAGGGGCTGTGTGGAAGTGTCACCATGGATAATGTGAGCAGCACTGTGCCACTTGTACACAGAAAGTTGATGTGCGATCAGTGAGTGATTCTAACACTCAGATTTGGAAGAAATTGGACGTTTTCAGTTAAACATTAACAGTTATATAATTCAAAACAATTTACCTGGCTAAAACTTCACAAAACTGAAACACTCATCAATAAGTATTCTCACCAACATACCAGATTCTGATTAACAAACTGAGTGCTATGAGTAAGGAACAAGAGAGTAAAACTCTTTCTTCAGCCTCTTGCACTGCCCTCCTGTGACTGATTCTGCCCTGAGACTAGGAAAGGGGGCAACTGAACACCCTTGTTTTCATATGTCAAGTAGTCACTAAACGCAACTGTGTTTCTCCCATTCTTTTAAGATGTACTACAACAGTTTTATCAACAGGTAGATACTGCCATTAATTTAAGCGATATTTTATCAGTACAATTTTTCTGTATTAAGTAACATCAGCCTTTGGCAGAACTGGGCAAATGTTCCTCCTTCCTGAAGAAGCAGTCATCTCAGATGAAAGCTTTAGATTAAGAGGTTAAAATGTCAGTATTTCACGAAGTAGAAAGAAGATTGAGAAGGTGCCCTGTTGTGTACTCAGTGTCACTGTGCCTATTGTGGAACACAAACCATCTTCTGCATTTGGGACTTGCCAAAGTATGTGAAAACGAGTCTGGACTGGCTGGAGTTGAAAGGAGGTTTGGGTGGTGTGAATTCAGTTGTTTGGCTCAGCCTGACAGCACTGAGAACCATTTTTATGTAGAAATTATGAAGTGTTCTGCATAGACCTCAGCCTAGCAGATTCCCAGGCTAAGACCAGAAATACATTAAACAATAAGTTTTAAAGGCAGAATTGAACTGGAATAGTTTGAAATAGCAATATAGTAACAACAGTAATAGAAACAATAGTAAGCAACAGAGACAGTATAAAATATATTGTTTTTCAAAGAGAAGGTTTTTTCAAGGTTCCCTGAATTTTTGTTTATTCAGTTTTTTCTGCAATCAAAAAGAGTTTTGAATTTAGGAGAAATGTCTGTATTCTTGCACAGAAGCTCTATGTACATGTCTGAGAATGTAAAAGTGGAAATGATTGGACACTGTTTGGTAATAAAGGTGAAAGTCCACAGTTCATTTTCCCTGCCCAGAGTGGAAGAAAGAACAAAGCAAACAATCAGAATTAAAAACCAAGTTAATTAAATCCCAAACACCTTTCAGTGTAATAAATTACCTCAGAATTAGTAGCACAAGCTAGGAAATGTATTACTAAAAATAGCCTTTTTTCAACCTCCCTAGATTTTCTCAGTACTTAGGAAAGGGAGGCAAACACATCCAGAGGGCATTTTGGATCTTAGGAGAACTGAATTATTTGCTCATGTGTACTCAGTCTCTTTCCTTTTCTCTCTATAGATACATATGTGTACACAGGCACACAGTCACACACACAAGGAAAGATTTATATGTGCATATATGCACACATCTGTGGGAATATATAGATTGCACACACATTTTTTTATGTGCACGTGATGACAGTCCCCTGCAAGCTGCACTCTAAATCCAAGACTGTCACCCACACTTACATTGGATAAATCCAGTCATGGAAGTTTGACAGAGCAAATTGTGATTCTGCTCTTTCACTATTTTTGTGACTGTGCTGTATAGAGTTTCATCTGACTTACTCTGATTTACTTCATATTAGTAAAAGGCTTTGAAAATGAACCATATCAGATAAAATCACAGAATCATGGAATCACAGAATATTCTGACTAGGAAAGGACCCAAAAGGATCATCTTTTAGCAATATTTATATGGTTTTAAATAGAAGCTGGTAGTCAAGTAGTTAACACATGATTCAGCAAACTAAATATCATCCCTGAGAGATATGTAGTTACATCTTAAACTCATGGAAATGAGGCCAAAACCCCAGTCCTCTACAGACCAGTTGAGGGACTGGTCAAGCCTCCCTTGATCAGCGTTTTGGTTTCCCTACATGTCCCATGGGATCATTTTGCCTCAGGTTTTCTTCTGCAATGCCCTTAGACCAGGCAGATCCCTTCCCTCCAGCCTGGGCTGTGCCCTTGGTTCTCTCTGACCCAGAGGTGCCATTTCAGCTCTCTTTTGAGCATGGTGGAGAAACAAAACCCTGCTGATACCAATGTAAAATGCATGAGCATTACTGAGCTGCATGCACCCTGCACAGTGCTCAGGGAAGGCTTAACTCCCCACATGCAGGAGAACAATATTTTGACTCTTGTTTGCAGGTCACTACAAGGCTTATGACAGAAAGTAAATACATATCCTACTCCAGTCACAGACAGGCTTGGGCTGGAGCTGTCCCATCTCAATCAGATAAACACAAAACATTTTACCTTTTAGTAACAATATGGTTTCATAGTGTGACTGTTATCATTGAGTGTCACCATCTTTTAAGATTACTAAATATAACCAGAGATAAACAGGTAAACTCTGTGTCTGCAGTCTTTGCCTGCATAAGAAATATCATGAACATCAGGAATGCCAGGCTTATCTTACTGCAAACAGTTGTCCAGTTACCTAATACAGCTCACAGGATTTAAGGGAATTCCTTAAATTGTGATGGCTGAGAGTCTTGGGTAAAAAGCTCTGTAGCTGCACATTATACCTATACAAGTGGTTAATATTACATTAGAGTGATTCATGTCTTCTCTCACCTTCTAGCTAAAAATTCAAATCAGGCCGACTAAAGGAGAGCACCAAAATTTGGGTGGCACACATACCTCTGGAGTGTCAGCTCCACATCCTGATCATATTCCCTAGTTTCCAGATGGCAGACAGAAATTTTTAAGCAGCACTGGCTAACATCAATTCCCTCATCTTTCCATGCAAAGGAGACTGCTGGCCTCAGAGATTATCTCCAATTCTCCATTCAGAGACATGTAAAGAACAAGGAATAAATATTAAAAAAACAACCAAACAGGGAGAATGTGGGTAGATACTATTTCCACTAATGGTAGTCGCAGTTCTCCTCATTCTTTCAATATACTCCAACAGAAGGAGATGGCTCTAGGTTAATAGTTATTTGCTTTGTTTTACTGCAGGGTAAGCCTGTATCTGCTTTGGAAATCTATAGAGACCACAACAGTTTTCACCCTGGTGTGTATAATTTAGATTTACACTCTAGTAGCTATGGTTAACTGCTAGAAGAGTCATCACTACTATTACCTCTGAGTGGAGCTGGTTACTTCCAGTATCCATAAACAAAATGGGATTCTAGTCAGCGAAAAACAATAGATACAACTTATTTTTCCTGCTTGTATACTGCCTATTATGTCATCCTCCTCAATATGAACTTTCAGCTCAGGTTATCTTATCATGCCAAAACTTTGATGCCTGAGAAAAAAGAGCATTTAGCTTGATAAGGATTCTGTTCAGGCATAGAGGTGACCTCTAGCTACAATATAAATAGCTGGGTCACAGACTGGAGTAGATTGTTCTCTGTAACTCCTCAGAAATCAGGAGGTGCTGAAAAAACAACCAAAACTAACTGCATAGGTGGTAAAGCTCTAAGAAGATAAAGGTTTACTGAGCATATCTGAGCTGAGATGGCTTGATGAATGCCTCATGATCTGATAGGCAAGTGGCTTATCTCTGTGTCACTAGTGACTTACTTCTCTTTTAACTCCCTTACTCCATAAAGATGGTTTCATGTGTTTCCTTCTGTCTTTATTAGTGTTTCAAACTGATTGCTGGAATATTTCAGTTTTTCCAAACCCGAGCTACTTTCAGTCTATTGATATTAATTTAGTTTTGTAGCCCATTAGAATATGTGCAGTGCTGCTGAATGTTTTTTCTTCTCCCCCTGTGGATGAATCAGTTTCTAGGAAGTATGGAGATATTTAGGCCAGCACATAAACAGGATGTGGCATGTGTTGGTGCTCAGTGGCTTTAGTATATCAAATCTAGTAGTGGACACGGTGAACTGGACGTGTTCTGAGATGTCCTAGCAATACAGCAGAGAGGGGAGGTCATAAGCCAAAAAACTACGCCCTCTCCCCCAAAAAAGTGAGCACACAGCAATCGTTCTGAGGTGGCCTTTCTTGTCCTTCTTCATCCTCCTTTCCTAGCTGCTCATAACCTGCTGTATCACTTACCAGCCTATCTCAAAACTTGTCTTTCCTCTTGATTTAGACTTCAGTTCTTGATTCTTCCACCCACGTCCGTGTTAATTTGCCTCCCTCATGTTGAGCAGAGAGCAGATCAAGGGCTGTCATTCTGCTCAGCTTAATCTCCAAGCAGAAAATGTACAAAAACAACCAGAAGCTCACTGATTAGTCAGCAGAACCCCTGTCCTGGTGACGGCCAGGGAGAACACACCTCTGTCACTGCACCCACACATGACAATAACAGTCCCTCCAAACAGACCCTGTAAGCCAAGAGACTTCTCAGCCCCCAAGGTAAAGTTTGGGTTCTGGCAGCCTCAAAATGGCTGTGCAATTTTCTCAGCAGCATGTCCAACAGCACCACACAAAAGAGGGCTGCTAAGCTAGAGCTGTACCTGTAGCAGGCTCTGGTGAATGTGCTGTGCTGGGCATCCTTAAAATTGATTGCCCCCGTGTCACCTCCTCCAACTCCATTCTCCACGTGGGAGTATCATGAATATCCTTGCATATACCAAATGCTAAAGAATCCTAATAGACCAAGTCTCTTTTTTCTTAGTGTGCATGATCAGCAATACTACAGTAAATTCTGTCCTGTAGTCTATGTTGTAGCTGATATCCTTCAGTAGACATGGGCAATGGAGTATTTGGTGGAGCTGCCAAAGGTTTCAGGAAGGAAGCTGAAGAGCCCATTGGGTTCAACATGAAAAGCTTTGCAAAACTCTTGGCAAGGTAAGGGAGTAAATTGAATCAGGTATCTTGCCACAGATGTTTTTGAGGCACTGAATGACTGCTTAGTGCACAAACTCTGCTGGCATGGAAAAGTGCACAGCTTTATAGTACAATCAAGCATCAGCATCATCAACCTCTCTCTTTAAAGAACACATTTGGGTTGAATTCTCATGAGGGATTTATGTGCCTTTCTCTTAAATAATGCACAACTTTGTAGCTTGTGCTGTCTCTAGGAAACACTGGCAACTTGCAGTCAGGAGAGGAGAGAGATTCTTTGGAGACAGCTGTTTTCACACATTTTCTACTCCTGCTCATGTTCCCAGTTCAGCTGCAGGGGAAGCAGATACTGTAATTGATATTATATATACATTACATAGCACACGTGTGCCCATGAACATCCTCACTCTAAAGACACATTTGCATGCATACACACATAATATAATATATTCACATATTTCTTCTCAGGATTAAACTTCTAGAGCAGAGTCTGCTGAACTTGCTTCTCTGTGCTGTCATTTATAAAATAAAAGTGCTGTTCCACAAAATCACCTGGACACTCATACTTCATCTCTCAGCTCTCCTTTTCAAGTGTCAGGAACTTGACAACTCAATGAACATAGACACATAGGATATGTAGGATTTTCTATAGTTCTTTTATGTATGAATGTATTTCTACATATAAAGTGACAGATCTCCAGTTGATATATTGATTAATAAACCAATGATGCTCTGCAGATGCCACTGAATCCCTTCTGATTTACATATGTAGAGCATCTAGTCTGTGATATACTGTCATGTACACAAGCCCCAATATTATGGTGCAGCATTACTTAGCCGTTTAGGTATTAACTTAATAAACAGACAGAGTGGCAAAACAGAATAAAAAATGCTGGACACTAAAAAAAGATTAACCTAAGTCTAGCCTACTATAAATTCCATATATGAGCAGCAATGCTTTTTCTTTTCTTTTTTTATTTATTTTTCATTTTACTAGTATTTCTGTCATTCAGTGTAAACATGATTTACTTACCCTGATCCAAAGCAGAACTTCAGAGTGAAAAGAAAAGATCTTTCACATTCCTCAAACTGAATCCATTGTTTAAAAGAAATCCTCATGTTGTATATCCAGCACTCACTGTGACCAGTGATAAATGAATACTCTGTTTGTTACTCATACAGGCAGAGATTAAATATTATCCATTTTGAATTCAGTCACAGTAGTTTGAGGAATGAAATTCTGTTTGGGAGCAGAAGATAACACTTCATGAACATGATTATAAAAAAGAAAGACAGTGAAACATAGCAGCTGTCTGAAGGCATACAGAAGTTCAGAAGGTTAAAAAGGTTGAGCCACTATTTTCTCACAAATAAGATTATAGATAAAGATAAACAGAAAGCAATTTTCTCACTATCTGTGGCAGTAAATGTTAACGCCCTATGAAGTGCTGTGTTGCAATCTCAGAAACCAGGAACCATCTGTCCACACGACCTGTAAAAGTTCTCAACAGAGCACTGTATGCCCAAAGCTGGGCAGCACTGAGGACATCTTAATAGAATGAGGAAGTTAAACAGAAGATTAGTGCCACAGCAAAAAATCAACATGAACAAGTACTTTGAAATTACTTGGAGTCCAGGCTTCAGTGCAGCTGTACGATGTCAGTGATGAAAGACTTCAAAGGTTTTATGTGACAAAAGGAAATAGAACTTGACCAAAAGATGCTGTATGTAATGCCAAAAGCAGCAGTCAGAATTCAGGGACACACAAAGTGATTCAATAAACAAAGTAAAACATAAAACCAGCTCTGAAGATCATAAGTCATGCCCCGGGTTCTTCTGTCTCTTGTGTAAGTGTTTCATTTGATATGAACTTGTACATGTGAATTATCTACAAGTATCACATCAGTGTCAAGGGCAGGACCTTAGGTGTAGAATGACACCTACCCTGAGGGTGGTCCCTACCTTTATATAACACAGGGAAGGGGAAAAGGTAATTTTTTTTTGTTTTGAGAAAGAAAGGCAGAGGAGTCAATGTACTCTATATTGTAAATAAAAGCAACTACAACCAACAAAGCAGTGGTGAAACTAATTCATTCAAATGGAGGCTCTAAAGATGCTGCATTTCATTCATCAGTAACCATGCATACCAGCAGCACCAGGATGAACCAGACATCTATAGAGATGGGCTTGTTCCTACCCAGGCGGATGTTATCCATGTGAATGCATTGGTATCCGTCCTAATACAAAAGAAAAGGCAAAATTGTACTGTATCTGTTAATGGTGTCCTCAGGAAAACAAACTCAGTGGAGAAGAAAGAAACCAATTTACAGGCCTTTTCCATGCACTAAGCCTGGCAAGTTCATGAATACAGGAACTCCAGAGCCTTCACCTCTCTGAGAATTATAAAGGTAGAAGTCCACAAATCTGATAAGCATGGAAGTCCCCAGATTGAATGTTTCCTGGAAATGGAAGGTAAATGCCAAAAGTTCTGTAAATGTAGTGTGATGTATGTGATAACTGAGAAGAAGGAGCCTGTCTGTGCAAATGGTAAGTGGGGTTCATACACCCTGTAATATTGCAGTAAACCAGGAAAGATTCATTAAAATTTTAGTTGGGTTGAGATTAACCTCAACTCAGACAGGATCCTGTGTACTTAGCACTGGAGATGTCTACCCTCAGGCACCAGAGGTTCAACAAGGGGTCAAAGTCACAGGCATCACTTCTCAGCCTGCCTCACTCCTATCACATCAAAGCTACTTATATTAAATTATCACCATAGATTCATCAGCATCTGAAGGAATATTTTCGCTGATATGGCTGCACAAGGCAAGTTTCAACTAATCCCTACAAAACTGGAGCAGGCTCTACATAGGTGAGTGCAGGAAATTATGTAAATCATTCTGTTAAATGAATACCTGGAAGATTTATAGGAACACCAATCTCAGAAAAAGATTTGTTCACACTTTTATAGCGACCAGGTATCACAGATAGCTGGGAAAAGAAAACAAAATCCCCTCAAACAAATAGCACAAACTCTTAAAGCCGGGGAGACAGAGTTATCTGTAGAGCTCAGGCACAATGGGCATACATTTATATTTTAAATGGGGAGAAAAAGTGATGGTTGTAGCAACCTCCACAACCCATGCAAGCTCAGACAGATCTTTGCTGCTGGAGACCAACCACAGTCCTTGACACAAGCAGTATATGAGCATAAAGACTTTCTGAGAAACGTGGTACATTCTCATTTCCCAACAGCTTCCTAAAGCAGATGATTAGTGAAACCCTGGCAACAAAGCTCGTTCATTAGCTGTGTTCCTTCCAAAATACGGAGCAGGAATCATGACAGGAGCAAGCATAGCCCGTGTTGAGGTAATAGAAAGTAAAACTTAATTTATATTTATTCATGCTCCTGAGAAGGGAAAATACTATGGAAGCAAAGTCCCAACTTCCTTGTTTAAGTGGGCTTTGTAGTTTAATGATGCAGAAGCTGCATGTAAAAAGAGCTGGGCTCATATCTTCAGATCGTGTCCCTGGATAAAACCTCCTAGAGACCATTCTTCTGGGCCTAGTAAGCAATTACATGAATTTTGTATCCATACACCTAATTCCCAATTTCCAAGCCCCTGTCCTCAGCACAAGATGTTCAAGCCCACAACAGCTGTTCTGTGCTGGCCCCAGACCATTGCCAGGACAATCTGTGGGCAACCACTCCCTGGTGTGGGCCAAGCCCACCTGAGGGCTGTGCTCATCATGGAGCAGAATGGGACTCTGTGGGACAGAGCCTGGCCATGTGCCACATGGACTGTGCTTTGCCGCTGAGCATCCAGGCAGCTTTAGAGCCCCTTCAGGCTGTGAACACATTCCAGGGAAATCAGGCTGGGGTTCATCCGCAGCGCGGGATCTGAGCCTTTTTTGTGGTGAATACGAACCAGTGCCAGAAGATTGAAAGGAGCACGGAGTGCCTTCAGAGCAACATCTCACAGGCGTGGAGAGCTGACACTCATTGCAAGACTGCACTTGGGCTCTACACTGAAAGTTCAGTGAGGTGGTCAGCAGGGTTATCAAAGTTAGGCATCTGTTTGGTGTAGCAGAGCCTCACCCCTTTTACTTCCTGTTTTTAATTTGATAGGAATTACACAAGCACATACATATCCACACACGCTTGCCGTGCTTGGTGATGCAGCTAAGTAATTCAGCATATTCTGGTGTGTTATACTGGAACTCAGAGACCTTTTCAGAGTCTCTGTTTAAAAACTCTCTGGACAAGGATACATACATCAACACACAAGCATTAGTCCTGCAAATATTTAAGTCACATACATTTCTTTGACTGTATTTCTGCAAAAAAAATTACAAAAATTTGCTTCAGCTAAGCAGATGCCATAAAATTTAGCATAACTATGTGTGGTATTTTATACAAACACCGACAACATCTGGGTGAGAAAGGAACTGGTTAAAAGGAAAATGATTTTTTTTTGTTTGATCAGAAGATGGGCAGTTGCCTGAATCAAATGCAATGATATATTTGTCTCTGTAGGACTGATTTTTGCTTTGGGCAAAGAATTCATTTGATTTAAATCCTTGATTGAGGGAATCTTCAATAGATGCTGCAAATGGAAGTATCAATGCTTATTACAGTTTCTGCAGCCTCATTTCAACACTGCTGGAGAAGGGAGCTGGATCAGTCTAACTACAGTGTTGACTCCTTCTTTACAGGAAAAAGAAACCACAAAAATTATACTTTTGTGTGATTATTGACATCATAAGTGAATTTTCAATTTAGGTAAGTTGTCTAGGAATGCATAGAACAGAAAATGTTGTAATCTGCAGCAAGCACAGCAGAAAACATACTTTAGATCACTCAGATGATAACATCCTGTTTCCTAAGGTGCCATTTGGGCCAATTCACTGTTTGCAAACAGAATGGTTCCAGTTGCTTATTCAGAGAGTACCTGACTCACGTGTGCCATTGCTTGCATGACTTTCAGCTTATTTACAAGCCAAGGTTGCATGAATACAGATCATTTCACTTCAGTCACTGTTTCTTTTAGGAGCTGTTCTGTTCCTGGAAATGGAAAGGACTCCATTTAATGATTAACCATCAAAATAGATTCCCTCTTTATAGTCTCCTAGGGAAACGGTAAATCACTTTGACCACTACACTTTCAGAACAATTCATTTCAAAAAAAAAAGAACAAAATAGCCAGGTTCTCTAATATAGCTATAGAAAATGCAAACTAGAAAAAATTATGTAAAGCCTCTGTTATGTTAGAAATGCTTCTGTCCTCTGTATCTCAGGGTGTATCAGTACCTCCAAAAAAGCAGCTCTCTGCCTCCAGCAATTCTCTTCTTAGTTCTTCTAGTATTGGGAAACCATGTTGGTGAGATTGGTTTTTTTCCTCTAGGACATTTTGATATAGGAGTGTTGTTTTATGCATCTTTATTTCAATAAATAAAGTTGATCGTTGCTGTGTTTGCTTTTCTGGTTTCAGTATTTTTACTGTGTGTAACAGATGGAGCTGCTAGCAACACAGAGAGATAAGGTTGCTTAACATTTCCCATACTAAGTCTCTGTTTTCAGTTGCTTATTTCTCATTTTATCCACTTGGGCTACAGCATTTCATGCTTGCTTCTTGCCTTGGATTGATTTTTCCTCCCTGGTTTTCAGTGCATTATTTTGTTACTTCTGAGAATGAGAACACCACAAAAAATAAAATAATAATTAAAAAACCCCCACCCCCCACCCCCTCTTGAAATAAATACATTTCCTAAGTTAATTTCTTTCTTTTAAGGTCTTTGGGACAGTAATGCTGCATTTTGGTAGGAAGGTTGTGGTAGGGGGAATTAAATTAGCCCCTTCACTACTTCTAATCCATGAGTTAATCTCACTAACAATAAGCCCACTGTGAACAAAGTATGAACCTTCCTGTGTAGAACTGGCTTTTGAACTCTGTGTTTTTAGAAACATTAAAAACAGAAAAAAACTTGGAGCTAATGCAATCACAGCAAAAGCAAACCAGAAACTTTATTATCCTGCCTCTTTAGCTAGTATATAGTACACACACAAATATCCATGGAGCAGCTCACAGCCTTATTCTTTGAAGACATGCAGCCATCACCCAAAGATTTTAGGCAAAATGCTGCCACCACCAAAATAGTTGGAATATTTTCCTGATGACTTTGCTGGGAGAAGTGTTGTTTCCTTGGTGAAGCTCCCTGAAACCTTACATTTTAAGTAAAGTTATGCAGCTTAGACTGCTCCTACGCAGAAAATACAGCTTTTGCCTTCTAAGCTTCCTCATCCTCTGCACACATGCCAGTGCAGCAGCAGCTCCTGCTCTTTCCTCAGCCATTTCCAGGCTCAGACGAGCACTTGAATGTTAGAGGATTACTCTCTGCAGGGGCAGCTGTTTTCCACATCGTTCATCTGAACACCTTTAATACTTGATGGTAAGGAAACCTCTGGGGCTGGCAGTGCTTTGTCCCTGAACAGCAAGAGTTGTGTCAGTGTCCCGGACATTAGCTATATATGATATATATTTCTCTTGCAAAATAAGACCCCCCAGGGAATGGTAGCTTTAATAATGCCTTTTAAAAAAGTAAACTAATCAATTAAGATTTGCCAAGTAATTACTCTAAGAATTGGTCTACACAACTGAAATTAATCAATTAAAATAATTAGCCTTACACTTTGTGTGTCTGAGTAATTATATAAACATTTACCATACATATTTTCAAGCTAAACTTTACTAGCTTCCATACAGAAACTCTCTCAGTGTAAGAGATTGAACTACAAATTACAAGAGTTCACATGTTTAATATATGTCAATATATTTTCAAGGACATTTACATAATACATGCAAATATATTGAAGAGTTTTAGCTCTTGCAAATTCTAATCCCATCCTTAACATCTAAGTCATACACAGCAATATGTGATGTGGGTGTTGTTGGTTTTGTTTTTTGGTTTTGTTTTTGTTTTTCATTTTAACTGACCAGCTCCTCATCCAGTTTAACTAAAGTAGTGAGGCTGCTGAAATCTGCTCCACAGGAGACCCTGCTCTGGGACTGTCTGGGCACTGGAGCAAAGGCAGGATGCGTCTTGGTTATTAAATGAAGTGTTTCATTGGAGATGTGGTAAAGTTAGAAACCCACAGTCCTTGCTGCTTGCCATTTACCTTCCAGTTAATAACCAAGGTGCTGGTTTTAGCCAATAAAATCTTGGATGATTTGGGCTTGGTCAGAAGGGATTGTGTTACATGACAAATAGCTGGAGTAATGCCTGGAGATCAAGCAAAATGCACAGGATTAATTATATGATATGGACTGAAAGGGATATTGGCCTCCAGGCAGATTACAGTGCTTCCAAGCTCTCATATTCCAGGAATTGCTGTAAAATACATTGTATTAGCACATACATTTTTCACTTCTTTCAAACTAGAGTTTTTGAGTTAGAGGTTTGACTTTCCAGCAATGAGCCAGCCTTTAATAGCAAAGTCATGGCACAATGTCACAGAATCATAGAACTATAGATGCGAATAAAAAAAGAAATAAACAACTTCCTGTCAGACCCAGTATTCAGAGTTAAGTGGGAACATCTTGCCTTGTCTTCACTTTAAATCTCATTCAGGGAGTCAAAACTGTGTTAACAAGCCAGTCCAAATGTTCCCGATGCACAATTCTCAGTGCATCATAGCCAAACCCCAACATCACTTTGAGACTTTTGTGCATTTTCTGCTATTGCTCTGGCTCAGCTGGTCTCTGTGATGGAAAAAACTGTTATTAGGTAATTAAGTAATATTAAGTAGAATGAAATTGCTCCAAATTTAAACTTCAAACTATCCCTTAGACTTCTCCCAAATGCCACTGGGGTTCCCACTGGAGATATCATGGTCCCTACAGTAACCTGTCACCAATGATTATTTTCATGGCACTGAACACACAGAATTAATCTGTGGCATGCAGCAGGGAAGAGAACTGCAGTGCAAGCCCTTCCTCAGGCTGCAGCTCTTCAGGAACAGCTGCTCCCACCACGACTTTCCATGCAAGAAATGTCCTCCTGCTATGGCATGGGGCCCTCCTTGGGCTCCAGGGTCTCTCTAGGGACGAGTTGTGGCCATTTCTGCTGTACTCCAAAGCCACGCAGAACCTTTTCTCAAACAGAGGAGGAATGTAGCTGCTCATGGAAAAGGCTTTTCCACGTGGATCCAGCTCCACAGGAAAACTGGAACAAGAGACACATGCCTGGGGACATGAGTATTTGGGTCCTGCAGCAGCTCCTGCCCTCTTCTATAGACAGAAAGAAGGTGCAGATGTGTGGCTGAGTGGGAACCAACAACATCAGAGAGATGGGGGAGGAATTAGGAAGTGCTGAGAAGAAAGAAATAAACCTAAAGTGTGGCCGTAGTTACAGGCTGCAGAAATGCCACAAATCTTGCATTTCTATGATTCCTTTACACCAAACTGGGCTCACTTGCATACTCAGGGCCAGCCATCACTTATATATTTCAAACTTACACAGCATCAGTCACAGATTCCTTATTACACAAAGTTATTTTCCTTATCCTATCTGCCACAGACGATAAAACTAAACAAATGGATGAATATAATTCATTCACTGGTTTATGAACCTGAAGCCCCACTGAGACAGTATGATATAGAAATCCAAACTGCAGTGCTGCTAAAACTGAGGGACAAAATGCAGCACAAGATCAGAGTGTACCAGCTTACAAGGATTTATTCCAGGAAACCAAATGTGCTCTGGGATTGGTGTTGTTTCACTTCTTTCTGAGTTTGTTATCCTTACTGTAAAACATTTACCTATAAACATCAAACATCAAAAAAGGCACCATGATTGCAAGGCAATACATGAACTCTGGATAGGAATGGATAGGGTTTACTTGGGTCTTTGAAATGGTTTGAGGTGTTAAGATCAATGGTCCCTTTTAACGGAAAAGCCTGGTCTGCCCCTTTGGACACTGTAATGGTGTAATAGATATATATCCTCTCATCACTGTATTGTTCCATCTGCTTTGGGCTGCACTGCTTGTGTAAAAAGGCAATCCAAAAATATCAGGTGGGCTGTAGACTGGCCATCCAGTTGAGATCATTGTTAGCTTGTGTGAATTTTACACAAAAACGGTGACAGCAAAGATAGCTGAGTGGCACTGCCGTGGCTCAGTTTGGGAATTTTTACATTAAAAAAAAAAAAATCTCAAGAAGAGTGAGTATCCCCCAGTGCTCAGATGGAAATTACACAATGCAGGAAAGGGAGCTCATTGGAAAAAGCTCTTGAGGACATCGGGAATACCCAGACTGACACTGAGGACATTTGCAAATGCAAGTTAATGCCTTTCAGGATTAGTTTTTAAACACACAATGATGCAAATGTTTATTTATCCACAGAGTGGCAGATTGTTAGTACTGCCTATGCCAAAATATGCTTTGGCTGCAATCCAGTGACAAAGCCTTGTCTGAGAGATACAATCAGTCTGGGGAGCTGAAGTGACACAGAAGAGATTTAAAAATCAAGGGAGCTTGCTCTCTGAGGCATACACAAAGTATTCATTAACTTTTATCAGCACATAATTCTCTCCATCCTGTCTCCTGCACTGCAACAGTAGGGGAAATATTTTGGGGCAACAGATATACTGGTTACCCCGCCTCTGGCAAAAGGATTCAAAACTTCCTGACCTGTATACTTTCTGTGCACAGATTTAGGGTCTAGGAAGCAGATCAGAGTGTTCACCTTTAATTGCACAGTTTCAAAAACACCACAGCACACCTCACCTGCACATACAGATTTTATACCATCACACCTGGATTTACTGTTCCTGAAAAATAAGATGATGTTGTGACAGTACAGCTGCCCTGCCATGCTGACAGTGAGGGTTCCCCAGGCTGGAGTACCTCACATTCTCCTTAGCCAAGCCCAGTTGATGTCCAGCATAGATCATTATCGATCTCTTCCTCAGCTGCCTCCACCTGCCTCAGCTTTCAAGGCTAGTTTTAGTAGTTTCGCAAGTTACAGTGAGGCTTGCTTCATTATGCTTTTATTAGTGATTTGTAATGGTCCCTAATTAAACATAACACTGCTGTAGATATTGTTGAAAAAGGCTCTACCACCCCTTCACACTCTGGAGTATTGATAGAGTGCAAGTCTGCAATTTTTCTTGGTTTCGTCCCCACAAGTGTGACATAGAATTTATGGTTCATCACCAAGACCGAATTAACATTATACATTCCCCGAAGGTGCCATGTGCAGATTTCTGATTTGAATTTTGCCATTGCTTGAAAGATCAGGAGACTTCCCCACGGGCTGAGGAGCTGTTAAGCAGCTGATGGCAGACTGGAGAGTGGGGAGGACTAGAGAGACATGGCAGAAAAATCTCACGGATGTAAAGAAAGTTTTACTGTCATCATGCATTTAGACTTGGCATCTTTGCTCATCTGAACTCCACTTTAAGAAGTCATCAAGCCTTCTTTAACAGGAATCACCTACTTGCAAAGCTTCAAGCTATTAGCTTTGTTATCATGTTATCATAATGGAAAACACTGACCACAAAAATGTATGTAGATATTAATGAGAAACAT
Source organism: Donacobius atricapilla (assembly GCA_013397315.1). Lineage (NCBI taxonomy): Eukaryota > Metazoa > Chordata > Aves > Passeriformes > Mimidae > Donacobius > Donacobius atricapilla. Next base: position 313,073 of record WBMY01002111.1, read on the forward strand.
AATACTGAAAAATGGCAAAGTTTACTTAAGGTTATCAAATATTTCAAAATGGCTAGTGTTGTCTGTTCAAAATTACTGTTAATCATGAAACTCGACATTCTCATTGCTAGCTAAGCAGATCTCCATCATCATACTGCAATAGAAAGAATGTTGGAGGAGTCTAAATTCAGCTGCTGGAGATGAGACTGAGTAGGGAGGATGGGTGTGCACAGAAAGCTCTCTATATGTAGCTGCATCATTACGATTTCCCTAGCATGAGCAGAAAAGTTATTAAATTCCCAATAAAAAATGTTTAAATGTCATTAAAAAGTTTCAGTTCTATCATAATTCTCCTTAATGGTAAAAATTTCAGTGCTGGTTCTCGGTCCCAAAATTGCATTTTCAAAGAACCCTGTGCTTTAAGTCTCAAATTGCCTAATTACCATATTTATTGCTGGATTCTGTTTTCTAATCCCTGATGACTTTGTCAGATATATTTATGTTCCCTTCATTTTACTCTCCTACAAGAAGGACATACAGGAGTTAGTAAGGATGGCATGTTGCAACCTGAGTTGGATAGGTGGCTGTTATCACACCATATTAGTACCTATTTAGCTGCACAGCATTAAAGGCTCTGCTAACTACACAGTCCTGGGTGTGAAAAATCATAGCAGTTATGTTCTCCTTAACATTTATCCATGTCATACTCCAAGGATGGTCATTATAATTGATATAAATTAAACTTCAAGAGTAAACCATTCAGTCTCACGTTGACAGCACCAAACCCCATTTTATTTCAATTGAAGATTTGAAGAACAATTCTTCTGCTTCTCAGCTCCCTTTAATTAAAGCATTGCAACGAAAAATGTAATTCAAGGGAAGAGGCGGGATAAAATATTAATAAAAGCAAGTATCCAGGCAGTCCAAAAGTAGCAAAAACTTTAAAATATTCAAAGAAAGGCTCTAGTTTTATTTCGCTCCTGTAAATCTAGAAAGGGAAGAAAAAGACATGGAATTTATTCCTTGTTGTTTAAATTAAGGTTTCATTAAACTACAGTCCTTTTTTAAAATGGAGTATATAAACCCCCCTTATAATATTACACATTTTTAATGCTTCATATTTAATCACCAGCACTCAGCCAAATTTTCTTAGCTTTTAACCTTGTCAGCTCAATGCACAGTCTGCCAGGCTAGATGTTTTTCCTGTCTTGTAACTGATTGTTGAAATTCTGGTATTTCCTCTCATCACATGTTGGTGATAAAATTCAAGATAGTAAAATTTCTGCAAATTAAAAATGTTAGAAAGGTCAACAGCAAACCTCAATCATAAATGTCTTGTTTCAAATTCACCCTCATTATACTAAAACCATAAAACATTATCTGTACCATTAAAAAAAAGAGAAAAACTAAAATCAAAGTATTTAAGTATAATTTTAATTTTTTTTAAACTACATCTTTGAAGAAGAACACTATTTAAAAATTACCCTCTCTCTTGGAAAATGCAGGGATCTGTGGGCTTAAGAAGATCTGTCAAGGGACCTACAAACAGATCTCGCTGTTAAAAGCTACCCTATTGCTCTCACAAATTAAGATTTTGCAGATGATCCTGAATTTAGTGGTCATTACAAACTATGCTGGCAGTGACACTTAGCAAAGAATAACATTAATAAAAAGAAAATAGGATCCATCACTTATTCATGTTGATACACTAATTCTCCAAATGTGAGGGAAGATAAGATCTACTGTAGTCGTTGCAATCAACAGATCTGACGCTGAAGAAACAGAGCAAGTCTCTCATGCTTTGGTTTAATTTTTAACTCTTATTTCAGTACCGACAATTTTTAAACCAGAAGAGAAATCAATCCATGGTATTCTAATATGATAAATTAATGAAATACAAAATATTCAGAATTTGGGGGTTTGTGGAATGAAAGAACAATTTGTGGTGGAGGGTCTATGCTGTTCCTCAGTGCTGGCAGTGGTCAGAATAAGGTGGTTAACTTTGAAGTTCTATATGAACAGATCTGTATTTATAATAATTACTGAACAAGAAAATATCTGCCACAGAACATTTTTAAAAAATAATAGAAAATGAATGGCAGAGTATGTGCAGTAGGAGCCTAAAAAAATTCTGCTGCATCTTAGGCGGTTTTTTTTCTTACATTTTATTCCAGCAGAAATCTGCTTCATGCCACCATTTAAATGTTTTCAAATTTTAATCAAATATATATGAAAATGATAATATTTTTTCAAACAAACTGAAAGCTGTGGGTACTTTTTAAAGTTCTGCAAGCACAGTTTAAAGAATGCAAAAGTGTAAAGGATGTAGGATCTATTGTGCAAAAAAGAAGCTCATTATTTTGGTTAGACCTTAACTAAAATTTTTGAATGCATTCTATCCAGAATATAATTGTATAAATCACATATCACTTTTAGAAGATCAAATCTCCTCCTGAGTCTCACAGATATTAAAATGAATGAGTTCAAGCAAAACTATTTTCTTGTTTCATTTACCACAGACGTAACTAGCACAAAGGCAGAAGGTAGTTCCTTCTGGAAAAAACAATCCTCAGTAAATAAAAAAATCAGTCAGTCGCTCTAGTTACAAGCATCTTTTTGGTGTCAAGCATTTTAGGCATTTTCTGCTCCTTGGGTTTTCTGGCAGTGGGCTGTATCCATAGATAGTCACTAATTTTGGGAGCTGCGCTTAATGCATGACACCAGCATACCTTCACTGTGTGAAACCTGCCTGCTTAGCCTAGGGAAATAAATACAGGCTTTTGTCCAGAAAACAAAACTTACTAAAAATGGCTAGTATAAGAAAATACATAAAAACTAGTATAAAGCGAGATGATTTTCCACTGTGCTAAGAAACTTGATGGGATTTATTTTTATACCAGCTTGAAAAGTCAAGCAGACCAGAAAGTGGGGACAGCTTCAGCAAATCATGTAAAATTCTGTCTGCAGACAATTTGGTGTAGAGCCAGCAATCAAGATTTGGGATATCTTGGCTCTCCAGTCAGTGAAGCTCCCACAGCATTTTTATGAACAAAGATGGGTAATTCTACTCCCCCAAATTAACTTTAATGATGTCTTCATTTTCTCAGGAATCTCAGCTAAAATCCATTCCACTGATGTTTTTAAATTGGCAGAATTTAGGTGAAATTTTATATTCACAGTGTTTTCATTTAACAGACAATGTTTTCCATCTTGGATGTAGTTAATTTCAGTGGTATCTTCTTGGTGTCAGTCTTCGGCATTCCTTTCCTACCTCATGGAAGAACTGGAGGTTGTCCAAAGGACAATGATGCTGGTGAAGGGCCTAGAAAATAATTGTTATGGGAAGTGGCTGAGGGAACTGAGGTTGTTTAGTCTGGGCAAGAGAAGGCTTGGGAGGATCTTATCATTCTCTTCAATTCCCTGAAAGGAGGTTGTAACCAGGTGAGGGTCAGTCTCTTCTGCCATGTCTCAAGTGAAAGGACAAGAGAAAATGGCCTTAAATTGCACCTTGGGAGGTTCAGATTGGATATGAGATTTTTTTTTTTTCACTGAAACAGTGGTCAGACATTGGAATAAGATACCCAGTGAGGTGGTTGGAGTCCCTGTCTCTGGAAGTGTTCAAGAGGAATCTGGATGAGACACTTGGGGTTAGGGGTTGTTACTGTGGTGCTGGGTAGATGGTTGGACAAGATTATCTTAAAGGTTTCTTTCAATCCCAATGATTCTGTGATTCTGTGATTCATATGAACCTTGGAGGATGCAATAAGAGCAGCTTGCAAAGTGGATTGAAAACTGGATGAAGGATGTCTCAAGTGAATTATTACTAGAATAAGAAAACTAGCCTAGATGGTCAAGGTAAAAAGCAAAAATTGCATCTTGCTGTTAAAAAAGAGGTCATAGAAACTACACAAACAATAACTGAAACAATTAAAGCTATAAATAAAGCTAGAGAGGAAAAAATTGTAATCATGGTAGCACACAGCCATTTTTCAGTCATCTGATGCTGGATGCCTAAGGCAGAACATAAGCCTCGGGAGGCTCCCTATGTGGTCAATGAAGAGAGAGAGCAATTCAGTCAAGTACTCAATTCACGTTCCTAAATAAGCCTGGAAAGGCAAGGCAAGAGCTCCTCTTCCTCCCCTGATTGCTCACATAGTGAACAGGAGAAAAGCTTTCAGATTTAAACATCTCAGCTGGTTGTTTTGTGTCATGCAGCAAAGGTCCCCCAAGGACCTGAACTGCTGTAAGGGTCTGGCAACAGTAAATGATACAAGGATGTATGAAACAACTTTTCCCCAGAGCATGTACAGCCAAGACAGCAGCCAGAGCAGAGAAAAAAAGGACATAATGGAGGTGGGAGAACAGAGGCAGTGATCCCAGCAGGTACAAAGACCTGGCATGGTTTCATGAGTCACTGCTGCTCTGTGCCCCATTGCAAGAAAGAGTGCTTGAATTAAAGGTGTTTTGTCTCTGACAGGCCCTTGTTTGTATGTCAAGGCAAGCAAAGGTGAGTTTCCTGCTTTCAGGTTCCAAAAAGATCTATATCCTATTCAATTAGCTAACAAAAACCTGAACAGAGGACTGGGTGGATTTTTAAATTCTATTATATTCCCCTTTCAGTGGCTAGGGAAGTACCTTAATACCTCAGAGGGAAAAGGTCCCACTATCTTTGACAGAGCATATAATTGAACTGAACTCTCTGAAACTGGATAAATCTGTCTCATTTCTCAGAATGTGGGCATTAATCCTTTGCTTATGAAGGAAGACTCCTTTGTAAGAAGCTCATATAAGTGGAAAAAGGTACCACAAAGATCAAGCTTTGAGCCCCTCACTACAAGAAGGAGATGCTGGAGCATGTCCAGGGAAGGACAGTGGAGGTGGAGAAGAGAGCACAAGTCCTCTGAAGAGCAGCTGAGGGAGCTGGGAGTGTTTAGCCGGGAGAAAAGGAGGCTCAGGGGAGACCTTAGCACTTCTACAACCCCATGAAAAGAGAGTGTAGCCAGGTGGGGGGCCATCTATTCTCCAAAGTGACAATGGATAGGACAAGAGGAAAGAACCTCGTTCCAGCACCAGGGGAGGTTTAGACTGGATATTAGAAAAATTTCTTTCTTGAAAGGTTTGTCACCTGGAACAGGCTGCCTAAGTTAGTGGCTGAGTCACCATCCCTGGAAGTGTTAATGATGTGAAAATGTGACACTTTAAGGGCAGTTTAGTGATGGACTTGGCAGAGCTAAGACAGCAGTTTGATTTCATGATCTTAAAGGGTTTTTTCCACCCTAAATGATTCTATGATTCTAGAGATCAAAGAGGTGGTTTTAAGAAAGAGTATTATTGAGGATGCCAACTCAGATGATGCCATCTCCAAAAGAATCGAAAACTCACCAATCTAGAACAAGCAGTTCCTCACAAATTTAAATCTGTCAACTATCCCACACTAATAGAATTTATGGCACAAACTCAAGGCTCAGTAGCTTAAAATAGAAATCTCCATGTTTTCAGAATTTTTCTTATATTACTTAACCCACAGGGAACCATGTTGTCTCAAGAAACACCAGTTAAAACAATCACACACATTTTTCAAGACTTAATCTGAAATAACTACAAGACATCAGATATAAGTAGAGTAGTTTCATAACCATATATCTACCCATACACTTCATTTAGTGCTCACATTTAGCAATAAATTACTTTTCAGGATATTAAAATGTATCTTGTTTTCAGATTGTGTGCTGCACTTTCTGCCAAGTCAAAACATCTAGTCCTTCTTTAAGTCAAAAGTTTGATCAATACTTTTGTTATTGATATTTAATCTTCACAGCAACACTATGTAAGATCATGCTAAGATTCATGCTTTCACCAAGAGGGTTAGCTGTACCTCAAAACCCAGCAGAGAATAATCATAAGAAGCCCAAGTCCTTCTAATAAACACTTCATTTTTTTACAGGCATATTCTATAGATGATCTTGAAACACTGACTGTAAGATACAGAAAAAAAGAATAAATGATCATTGTACACATTCTCACAATTACAACTTTTTTTAAAAAAAATCATAATTCACACAAAATTAGTTATGCCATGGAAATAAGAAATATTTAAAAAAGAATTAGTGAACAGAGTATAACTAGATGACAGCCAATTTGAACATGGTTTTACTCTCATCAGATTAAGCAAGTTAATTAGGTAACTATTGAGGTGTGCTGTAACTTTTACAGAATTTTTCAATCTCCCACCTATTACTGGCACTATGGCTGAACATCTTTGTCCTAATGTTTGGGCTAAAGGTAAAGGAGGGGAAATAAGCTGTATCACAGTTTATTACAACAGTTACCTGTCAGTCTGAACATCAAGAATCACAGAATCATAGAATGGTTTGGGTTGGAAGAGACTTTAAGGATCATCTTGTTCCAGCCCCCTGCCATAGTCACAGACATCTTCCGCTAGACCAGGCTCAGAGCCCTGTCCAGCCTGGCCTTGAACAATTCTAGGCATAGGGCAGCCACACTTTCTCTGACCAACCTCTTCCAGTGTCTCACCACCCTTATAGCAAAGATTTTTTTTCTAATACCTAATCTAAACCTACTGTCTCTTAGTTTGAAGTCATTCCCCCTTGTCCTGTCACTATATGCCCTTGTAAAGAAGACATCAAATTGCTAAATAAACATATTTCTCAGCATGGTAGTAGATGAATAATACATTCAATGGTCAGTAAAGGGATAATCACATTTCAGCTTCTTTGCTGTTCCTTCCTGCCCTAGTATCATTCCTCAGGCTGTGCCTATGCAAGATGTTTTGGCCCATGGGTGAATCATGCTGAGGAACAGATCTGCCTGGAAAACAAACCAAGGAAAATTAGTTTCAGCATTCCGCTGGCTTAGTTCCTCAAAATGGCTCACAGCACAACTGTGCAAAGATTCACTTTAGCTCAGAACAAGAAGGCTCAAGCAACAGACAGAAATTGCAGATGGTAGTTTAAGCAGCCCTCCTTCCCGGGTTCCTTGGCTCTATTTTCCCTTTGAAAATATTCTCAAAGTACATACAAATTTTGGATACTTTTCCTATTGGATGCTCTGATTTGATCTCTAGCAATTAGCTCCTTCACTTTCATGGATTTCAAGTCCTGGAAGATGTCCCCCAGTGCACCAGTTTAAATAAGGTCAACTCATTGTCTAGACAGGATACCAAGATCAGGGCCTTTGCCTTTTGTTCTGTAAACCTACTTACATGTTTTCTGGATTGATGATCAGCAAGAAGGTTGAGGGTTTTAATTATCCTCTGAATCCTAGCCAGAAAAAATGTGCTAACTTTTGAAGCATATTCCTTTACATGTGAATTTATTAAATTTGTGTGTTTGCGTTTAAATTTGCCATTATGTAAATTCCCTTGATATCTTAAGCAGAATAAGCTCTACTATGCTTAGATTTAAACTGTTTTGTGAGACTCAGATAATAGAATAATTGTAAAAGAATATCCACAAGAGTGTGTCTGATGGAAGGGTAGCCAATACAGGCTTTGTTTTTAAGTAATAACCATACACAATCATAATTTCTCTCTGACCTTATGAGCTGCTGTCTTCGATATATAGCCGCTGAACATCAATAAACCCCCCCACCAACTGATGCCTTGGGAAGGCTGACCTGGAACAGAGACTGGACAGACCTGGAGAATAAAGGAGGTGTTTATTGAAAGGCCTTAAAGGATACACCTTGGGCAGAACAAGAGCCTGGCCAGAACTACATCCAAGATGAACTTAAAATGGTCACAAAATGGACAACCGGTCACAAGGCCTTACACTTTTATAAGTTTTGGTCCATTTGCATATTGGGGTTAATTGTCCAATTACAGCTTCAGATTATGAAATCCCATCTTTCTCGGTTTTTTTCTCTTCAGTCCACCGTTGTTTATGCTTTTGTGCCTGAAAACTTTTAAGTGTTGTCCTTGGTCTCAAGGTGGAAAAGGATTTGTTTTATCTACCTACTCTGTGAAGAGAGCTTACTAACACCTAATATGAGGCTCAGATCTACACTCCTAGGTAGCACTGAATGTGAAAAACAGGAAAGCTAAAACTTAAGGCATCACGATCATCATTTAAGAGAGGAAGCCAAGGTACAACATGAAAGAATATAATTTTCCAAGCATAATATAGCCTTGCATTGCTCTGATGAGTTGCTTGTTCAGGGAAAGTCTCTGTTAACTCAGGGTTCTTCTTCTCACAGAACTGGAAAACAGAATGACAATGCAGAAATACAATTGCTTGATAACTTCTCTTCCTTAATAGGTAAAACTGAAGTATGTCCATTTCACTGAAACTGGTGGACTGACTGTATCCTTACAGCCCAGCTTATGTTCAAATCTTTTGCGTGAATAAAGACTCCAAATAGCTATCTTAGAAACTTAAGCCCTGATTTTGTAAAATTTGATTTCTTGGAGCAGAGATTGCTCCTGTGAAGCCCTTGGTAGGGCTGGACTTACATCCAGAGTTCCACTGTGTCTGTCATACAGGGCAGAGGGCCAGTGCCTGGCCCCACTGAGAGTCCATGCAAGATGCAGGGCTTGCAGACCCTTTTCAGAATTATTCCTAAGAGGTATTTTCCTCTAGGATTAATCTCTTGATTCCAGGTCTCACAATTTATTGCCATTTCTTGGGTTTACTTCAAGCCCTGGTATAGCACTTTTCCTCAGGAAAAAAAGCAGCATTGAATCTGTGATAGCTTAGCAAGGCAGAGCGCTGTCTGTTTACAGGAAAAGCATTCTCTTTGGAAAACACATAACAAACCAACAAAAAAAAACCTTTAAATTGAAGCCAATTTGCTGATATTTCTTCAAAGTTGCTTGCAAGACCTGCCAAGGAGTGAGACACAGTGTCTCGTTCTAGACAGGACCATCTTTTAGCACCATTTTTTGCTATCTCTTTTGAACCAGAACAAACCAGGATATTCTTCTCTTGTGGTGCAAAGCTCCAGGGGGATTATAACCTGCACAGGGAACTGACAAGAAATATTCTGACTCTTTTGCCCAAAGGATCACTCCACTAATTCTTTTTAAAATATATGTTAAACATCTGAAAAGCTATCTGGTTCAAAAACTTATCTGAAAATCCCAGGTTTTCAAACTTTGGCTGTTTTTACTAGACCTGTTCACGTATGTTAAGGGAAGAGGGTCAGAGGAGGTTTTTTCCAATGTCTTGTGGGAATATTCTGTCACAATAGTTAGAGCAGCAATTAAATAAACAGTATTTATAAGTACACAGTACAAAGTGCTTTATTGAAAGAGTTGCTTTTTGGATGACATTACAGGACATGATATTTGCCTGTGATAGGAACTTGGCAAAGGCAAAAAATACATATATGTGAAAACTTCCAAAATAAACCCTCTCAGAATGCAGTAGTGAAAAATATTTCTAGACAACAGACTGCTGAAATTAGGACTCAAATATATGAGGAAAATGATTACATTGGGTTAAATTAGATGGTTATTTCCATCTGGGTTAATAAGTTGGAGAATGTGTTCTTCCCAAGAGGAGAACAGTGTGGATTTTCCTTGCATCACTTCTCCTGATACAAGCTTCCCTGAACCTACCAAAGGGTCTGGAGCACAAATCTGATGAGGCAGCTGAGGGAGCTGGGGGTGTTTAGCCTGGAGAAAAGGAGGCTCAGGAGGACCCTTATCACTCTCTACAACTGGCTGAAAGGAGGCTGTGGTGAGGTGAGGGTTGGTTTCACCTCCCAGGTGATGAGTGACAGGATGAGAGGAAATGGCCTCAAGTTGCTCCAAGGGAGGCTTAGATTAAGCGTTAGGAAAAATTTCTTCTTGGAAAGGGTTATCAAGCACTGGAACAGGCTGCCCAAGAAAGGTGTGGAGTAACCGTTGCTGGAGGTATTTATAAACCTATGCATGTGGCACTTGGGGACATGGTTCAGTGGTGGTGTTGGCAATGCTGGGTAAATGGTTGGATGCCATGATCTTGAAGGAATATTGCAAACTAAATCATTCTATGAGTCTGTGATTCTCCAGTCCAGGTGGAGTTTCATGGTCTTAATACAGGCTTGCAGGAGTTTGTCAGACCTAAGAAGATCCTAAAGGGGGATCAAACCTCTTTTCCAACTATAGAAATAATTCAAAAAACCACCAAGATGATAGTGAAAGGCAATCCCTTTACACAGTATTCTTCTCAAAACTAAAATAAGATGCACATTATCTGTCTTTCAGTAGAGACTGATGCTACCTCTTGCTGTCTAGAGAGGTGACAGAAGGATGGCAGCTGCACATCCAAGTGGCTGTCAGGGGAGCAATGATGCTGAGCAAGAGAGAAAATGGACAAGTTGAAAGCAATGTGAGACGCAGAGCTGACAGACTGGGCAAGCAGTCCTTGCAGCTACATGAGATTACACTTTAGTAGCTTTGAAGCAACACAGCAATTTACTCCCAAATTTCTATTAAAGCTGTGGCTTTTAATGCATGCTCTAATGAAAAAAATCAGTCCTAATAAAAGTAAGGCTTTAAGCTACTTCTGAGCATCTCTTTAGAGCTAAGGCCTAATGCCTGTAAGATTCACTCAACTGCAATTTCTAAATCTCCTCAAATACAAGCACATAGATATAACATAAGGCATAGGTCTTCACTATATGCAAAATTATTCATACAGAAATGAAGCAAATAATGGCGATGAAGGTGAATAAGACCACTTATGAATATGTGAATGACTTCTTTTGAATGGTCAGAATCCTGTATAATTATCTTTTTCTGCATCATGGGACACTGGAAGTTCCTTGCCTGCAATTTTCAGGCTACAGGCAGGAATCTTCCACTGGCAGAAGGATTTGCCCACCCCAGTCTGGATATCATTTTTATTCTCACTTTATATAGTGCTTGGTAGCAGAAGCCCTGTCTCCTGGAATTCTTGAGAATGACAGTCCTTTTTCCTTGTGGAAAAAAAATGAAATGCTGAATCCAAAAGGATCAAAATCCTAAATTCTAACAGTTCAAAGAGCAACCAAAAAAATTCATTTAAAACTCTCATTATTTTTAATCCATCTGAGCAATTTCATGATTTAGCCTTGGGGGTTGGAACATATTGGTTAACAAACTCAGAAAAAACACCATGTTACAAAGAAAAACCCAAGAGAAAACAAATGAGAAAACCCAAACACACAAACAAACGAACAAACTCCCAAACAAAATGAAACAAAACCCTCCCCAAAACACAGTTTAGAGAAATAAACTGCACAGAGAGAATTGAACATCTTGCATTTAGCTTTAATTGACTTTAAGAATAGATTACAAGCACTTTTGTTGCTGTGTTGAAAATTGATACAGTACTAGAGAGTGCCCTCTGGAGCACCAGCTTTATTCATTTCCACTCTTGTCATATTTAAGTAAGTTTAATAAAACTACCAAAACTAGATCCCAGGCAGTTATTTCTGGAATCATCAGACTGACCCCACATTCAATAAGTAACTACATACTGATAAACTGGTTGCTGACCTTGAATTAACCTTCTGACATTGTTGAACCTTTGGCTTCTATTCATAGTCTAGCATGATGATGGTCTTGTGACCCTTATCCTCCTGGCCTTTTTCCTGCTGTTGAGAAGACAAAATTAGGTAAATAACCCTTCCAGTAGGCAGAATGGAGCAACATCCTTCATTTTTGCTTCCCAGCTGCAGCAGAAGAAGGATTTTTCAGGGGTAGCTGGCATCTATTCCTGAGGCCCAGTGGCTTGGAATAGAAACTGACCAAAACTGAGAGAGTATTGCTTTTCAAAGTCCTATTTTGCAGAGTTTTTCCTTGCATCTAAGTGGAATAATTCAGACTAAAACTTGATTCTATTTAAGTCTACAAAGTAAGAGAACAGTCAGGAAGCATCAAATCACTGAGCAAATTGTTCTTTGTCAGCAAAAGAGAAACTCACCTTGCACAGAGAAAAAAAATGTTTTTGTCTAATTTGTATCACCTTGCCCTGGGTTCAAGGAAGGAAATATTGTTCCTAACCCACCAGGGCCCATACTGGGAAGCTCACACGGCTACGACATGTACTGCAGCTACCTTATAGCCTGAAAGGAGGTCTCACTCTGCTGGACAGATTCTCATTTGCAGACACAACCACACTGCAACCATAGAGAATGCAAAGAGAGCTCACTTTCTTTGGAACCTATAATAGAGATTACGAATTAGTTAATAATCTAAATCTGCTGACAATTTTCATCCATCTGAGTGTGATGTGCCTTGGAGGATGTGCCCACTCTGCCCTTTCACTGGTGGACTCATCCACCAAGACCTGGATCTGACTCTGTTACTCCACCTCCTGTCTGCTGCCAGATGCACACCAGATGGTGACTTTTCATTTTCATGGAGAGTGCTGTTTTTTGGGAGAGGGGATGACTTGCTGGCTGGTTTTGGACAGCCAAAGCACAATGCAGTTCTGGATACTGATAATTTTGCTAGCCACTATAACCCATAACACAAATCATAACTCTGAGGCTGGCTGTGATAGATCTAACATCCATCCCCAGAGAGTGACTGTGAGGCCACACGAATGGCTTCACAGCTATAGAAACCTCCACAGTGCTTGAGAAGCCTATTAGTGGCAAATGTGTACAAATTGGCAGTTCCTACCAGATTTTCCAGCCTGTTAGACGAACAAGCTCGTTAGACTAAAATTTACTCTAAATATGTGAAACCTGATGGTTTGAAACTGAGATGTTTTCTGGAACAGTTCAGCAGCTTGTTATAATTGTACCATGATTCAGTGCTTGGGCATCCTCCATATCTCAAGTGCTGTCTAAGCTAGCAGCAGAGCTTCTGACAGGAGCTAGCCAGAATGTCACCCTCAGATGAACATTGGAGCAGTTGTTCTTCCACCAGGCAAAGATTTCCTTGAAGAATGCCTTGCTTCCTGCAAGGTTGAAAACATCTGAAGAAATACAGTATACCTGCTACATCCTTCTTCCTGACCCCTTCCTAATTGTTATAGGTATTTTTCCAATCTTATAATTACCACCATTTTTGAAAACTTCGCCATCATCACTCTACAGGTAGGGCAGTACTGGGATCCACATGTTCCATGTAGGGAAGTGGGACACAAAGAAGGAGTGCCTCTAGGAAGACTTTAGACCTACCAAGGAAGGGAGAGTAAACCCAAGCCCTGATTTAGTGACCCTCTCATTAGGTAAATTTTCCTAATAAACCATTTCAGTCCTGTTGTTCCCAATTCTTTTCACAGCATCTGGAACTATTGTTGTTAACTTCTGTGTTAAGGGATGGAACACAATACATTGAGCTATGTGCACTGAGCAATGTATTGTGCTTTCAGAGGCATTTTATCACATTCAACCTTGCCTTTTCCACCCATTTCCATTGCAATTGGATTTCAGTAGAGGTAGAGGGCTATTAGAAGAGGCATCAACATTCACATGTATGTGCCAGATCAGAATACCAGCTTCAAACTTTTGCATGGCATTGTCTCTAAGTGGGTCAGTTCATAAAATATCATCTGTTCAAATGATGCCTATGCTGCAGTTAGAAAAAGGGAAAAATGCAGCAGTAATTGAAAATTATCTGATTTCAAAAGTCTTGTACCCGGTGCATGTTCAAAGAACATTTCAGTGTTCCATTAATAATGCTTCTAGGACACAGGAAATTTGAAAAATTTTGCTCTTAAAGATCACGATCAGAAGTTCAAAGAAAAGAAAAATAAAGGGATTCTTAAGAAAGTTCTGTGTCTGGGTCTTGTGACATTATTATTTGCACATTTCCTTTCCTTTATTTTTTGCAGAGAATGGGCTTTTGGGTTCATCCCTTCCTCAAATACCTATTCAGTGTGCTAATGAGATAAGAAATACATAAAGAATATGTTGTGCAATAGCAAAGCATTAACTATTGCTCTATTTCCATGTATTCTTAAATAACACACATTCTAATTCAGCAGAAGAATATTCTACTGACCTTTCCACTTATTTCTAGTTCACTGGTGTGTCTAGAGCTAGCCTAAGTGACTGCTCAGAAGCAACAAGCCCTGCTGGAGTGTCGGGCACAAACTCCACTCTGGAGGCACTGAAATGAACGCCACAGCCCCTGGGGAGCTGGGAAAGGGGCAGAAACCTGTGCAGAGGAAGTGACCCTTGAGACAAAGCGCGACATGCTCCTGCAGTCTGTACCAGCTGAAGCCGTGGCAGGCAGCATTTCATCACTGTTGGGACTCTCAGTACTGAAGCCTGGAGGTTGCAGAGGTTGGACCACATGCTCAGGTCTGCTACTGAGAACACAGGAAGTTATTTTTTGCCCAAGCACAGTGGGAATTGTTATTTTTCTTGGTGCATCTCTCTGAGTATTCTATAACTGCTGGTCTCAAAATGAGGCAGGCTATGAGAGATGATTCCCTAGAGACTGGAAGAAATAGAAGAAATTCTTCACATTCCTTTCACTTTATAGAAGTCTGGTCCTCTTTTGGGCCTTGAGAAGAAAAAAAACACTTTGATAAATTAAAAACTACCTCAGCTGTCCTGCTCAGCAGTCTCTTCTAGAGAGAAGGGAGAAACTTTTATATTGACTTCAGACATGGACAAACTCTCTTCTACCCCACAGTTTATGTGCTCCTTTACTGCTCTTGTACCCAGTCAATGATGCTATGAGCAAACCCAGTCATGTCTACATGATGCTAATGCATCTCTCTCTCTTCCTGGGCAACACTCACTATGCTGATAAACTCTCCAGATCACGCGATCTTTACCTGATGCTTCAGAAGTTACTCTTTAAAAAAGAAATAACATTTTATTGCTTGTGTTCACAGACTAGAAGAATCCAAGGCATTGCCACACACTTAGTTAATGTTTTGGGTTTTTTTTTTTTTAAGCATTCCTGGATGCAGAGCTTTCAATCAATGGGAGCATTGGTTTGATTCCACTACGGTGGAGCTGAAACAAATAACCTGGCAAAAGACTCAGAAGCCTACTCCAGATTTTTTTGTCCGCTGGTAGTATATTGGGTTTGGATAAACAAACAAACAAACAAAATTTTAATATATTTGATATCTTTTGGAGTATGCTATAACAGATTGCCCGGGACTGCATCCAGCCAGGTTTTGAGCATCTCCAAGGACTGAAGCTCAACAACTTCTCTGGGCAAACTGTTTCAGTGTTTGAACAATGTCATAATAAAAAATTATGGTCATGTTTAAAAGAAATTTTCCCACATATCAGCTCATGCCTTTTGCCTGTTGCTCTTTCGATAAACATAACTGAGAAGAGTCTGACATTGTCTTCTTTACTGCCCTGTTATTTGGTCCATACTTCACCAGTTTATCTATGAATGTTGTGGGAGTCAGCATCATCTTAGCGTAGAAGGGTATCACTTTGGTCAGACTTGATTTCCCCTTCATAAATTCATGCTGACTACACCCAGTAACCTTCCTGTCACTTCTAGGTTTGGGAATGATTTCCAGGGTTATTTGTTCCAACACCTTCTGAGGGATCACAGTGAGGCTAACCAGCCCAGAGTTTCTCAGATTCTCCTTCTTGCCCCTAGTGACGATAGGGAGTAACATTTATTTCTTAGTATATCTAAACTGATCATTCTACTTTTCTGAGGAGTTAATGGGAACAAACAGGTACCTCTAGGGCATTACATAGCACAAGTTCATTTGATATTTTCTTCATTAAAATCAAGAAAGGTGCAGGAGAATTGTCTTCCTTTTTTGACTCTAAAGGAAGGGCAGATGACTAGGTCACAAGTGGATGCCTATATGTACACACCTACATCTGGCTCAATAACTCTAAAGAACTTAAAGAACCCTCAACTTTGCCACCAAGGACAAGCAGGAGATGATAATAAAGTTCATTTTTCCCCAGAAACAGAAGCC
Source organism: Donacobius atricapilla (assembly GCA_013397315.1). Lineage (NCBI taxonomy): Eukaryota > Metazoa > Chordata > Aves > Passeriformes > Mimidae > Donacobius > Donacobius atricapilla. The sequence goes on from WBMY01002111.1 coordinate 328,906, forward strand.
TTCCCCTGCAGCAGAGTCATACACTAGTCAGGACAGTTAGATAGATGAAACAATATATTTGATGGCAAAGAGACTTTCTATTTCTTTCCACTTGAACAATTCTTCCTCAGATGGAAAGAACTGCAGTCTACAGACAGGTCCCCTTCTAATCTACCCAGTTTTGCTGAAATCCATGGAGTGCTGTGGCAGATTGGCTAGCCTGGCAAGGTGATGTGCTGCCTACCATTGAGCAATGGATGTCCATTAAAGTAGCACAAGTGTCAGTCAAACTGGAAACTGTTTTATTTTTTCCCCACATTTTTATCTATTATGAGTGATCACAGAAAGAAGCAAGAAATACTAGCAGTGGAGTTTTACCTGGAAAGTAGCAGCAGTGTCTTTGGATACTTAGGGGTATCCTTTAAATGACAGTGGGTCACTACCTTTCATATTATAGTCCCTTTGACTACAATAATGAGTGCTACCTTTCACTTTTATTCCAGGATACATAGCCTGTCTTCCAAATTCTACAAAATTCAGCCTTTCACTTCTCCATGTTAAAAAAAGCAAAAAACCACAAAATCAATCAAAAGGAACTCAGAGAAACAAAGGAAAAATGGCTGTGAGAGGAAATACAGCCCGAAGGGTCGATTTTTCCCTCTAGCACAGATTGCTTCCCAACACAGATTCCCTTGCCTAGCAGCAGCTCTTGAATTCTGTTTCTGTCTCTCCTGATACCTGGTGGAATCTGGATCCAAGGCCAGGTGTGTGTGTGCTGCACCCACAGCTGCATTCATGGCTGCCTGCCCTGCAGTGAGCGCGAGCAGCTCCTGCAAGAGACCAGTTGTTCAGACATTCAGGAGCAATGATCCCAGGTGGCTCTGACATATGATCTCAGAGTGGTGAAAGAAAAGCATCCAGCCCCAATGTCATTCCTTTCCACCAGAGACTTTCTGAATTAAAATGTTGAAGAAAATTAAAAAGCAAGCAAACAAAAAATTACCAAGGGAACAAGGCACAAGAGAGGCAGGACAAAGAGGGAAAATGCTTGGAAAAACATTTTCCTCTCCTGACAAGTCTCAGTTATGTACAGAAAGCCTGGGAGAAATACTGAGCCTGTGACAGCAGAAACATCCCAAAGAGAGCAGTGTGCGGGGGGAACACAATTAATAATAAAGCCCTGTGGAATTTCTGAAGGTTCAGCACAAAAGCTTGAAGCCGTCTTTTGAGAAACCGAATCAGCTCTAATTACTGTACTCTGGGTTATTCTTTTAAAATGCTTTTGCAGTGAAAGTTTCTCAGTCTGAGGGAGGGAAATGCTGCTCTGCTATCATTTCCCTTCATTGTTACAGGCTTCAGCACACAGTGAATGTGCACGAGGACAAGCAGGTCCTCAATCTCTTTAATTTCAACTGTTATTTTTTCCCTTTTCATTAACAGCCTTCAAGAAGAAAAAGAACTACTTAGGACAGGATTTTCTTTCTCTTCTTTTTATTCCCTCCCCCCCCGCCTTTTTTTTTGGGGGGGGGTGTGCAGACTGTGTGAGACCCTTTGCATTTACTACACCTTGTTATCTCAAAAGCAATATAATAGAGATACACATATGCTCATTACAAGTAGCTGTGCCTTCTTAATGCCTCCTATGATGGTATTTTCAGCTCAGTGGATGATCTGTGCAGAATAGTGAATGTGGTGTTGATTTTTCCCTTATTTCAGCACAATCAGTGAAGAGTCTCCCCAGTTTGTAACATTGAGAAAGAGCGACGAATCCACTCCCTACCATGACTTTCCAGGGCCTGGTTGCTGCAAAGCCTCACTCACCAACAGAAACAGAGTTTACTTCTGCAATAAGGTAGAAAGGTCTCAGTTTTTGAACTTTAGACATTGATAGAAAGAAATTATGTTTTTTAAGGTGACTAGATATACTATTTGAGAGGATAAAAGTAAGAAGATGAGGGGGAAGCAAAGTGGGAGGAGGAATCTAATCATTCTTCTACTGCTGCTAGAAATGTTAGTAATGTGCAACACAGAGGGGAAGAACACTGAGCACAAAAAACAAGGTGTACTCTCTGTCTTGTTTGGTAGTGCCTTTTATGTGTTTTTCAGTGTACTGAATTTAAATAACAATTAGAAGTGGCTACATGTCATTAAGTACCATCACATAGCAGGAGGCAAAGCTGTGTCCACATTTGCCAATGTCTTGTAAAATATGTTTAATGGGAAGAAACACAGATAGAGAAATTCATAAGATACTCAAAACCCAGTAAGACATTTGCCCAAACCTGAACACAATACAAACAGATGTGTCACTGGCTGGGATAAGAACTACCAGTACTGCTCTGAGGACAGAAATTTCCAGTGTGATCAGCTCCAGCAAACATAAGATTTGAGTTGAAGTTATTTTCTTTTTGTGCAAAAACTTAGGTGCATTAATCAGGCTTAACTGTCTCTCAAGATTTTGATAAAAGCAGCAACATGAGTGCAGGGAAATAGTTCTAGAATCAGAAACTGCATCTCAATGATCCAAGTTTCTCTTGTGCCCATACATGATTACCTAGAAAGGTCGTGTTTTGTCCAACATTTCTAGACATGTTTTCCATGATGTGCAGTTTAGTATTATGCACTAAATCCCATGGATGGCACTTCCTTTATTCCAGTCAAAATCAAAAAGAAAGATGGTGAGGACAAAAATTAAAGTGGGGCATGATAGTTACAAAGGAAGAAGTATGATTGGAGGGTCTTAAGAACCAGCACTGAGGATTAGCTTTGAGGATGATTCAAGCGCACTTCCCTTGTGTCAAATACAGCCTCATTCATCACTGTGTCTGTGCTCAATTGCAATTCCAAGGTTCAAATGCCCTCAGTACTACCCAGCAGACAGTTCCAGCTGTGGAAGCATAATTGTTTCTTCAGCTCCCATCACTATCAAGCACTTGTTCTCAAGAGTGTCTGAACAGTGGAAGAGATTAAGGCTAAAAACCACTTATGAAGTCATTGCCTACTCCTTTAAATACGTTAAAAACAACAACAACAACAACCAGCCAACCAACCAACCAACAACAAAAAAAAAAAAAAAAAAAAAAAAAAAAAAAAAAAAAGGAAAAATTCCAGCAAGAAAAACTGTATATTCTTAGCACACAATAGCTCATCACCTTAGGTAAATTGTCTCACTCTGAGTTCTTTTGAAATCCCATCCCACCCAATTCCACCTATGTTCCTCTCATTACCAGACATTAATTTCATTTATTTCTAGCAATAGCCATCTGCATTCTCTCTTTTCTCCTCTCTAGATCAGAACATCAAGGTTTGGGGTTTATTTGCTAATCCGACTGGAGCCAGACAAACAGACATTTTTTAATTAATATTTTCTCATTGTTTCCTTGAAGACTTCTGGAATTTCCTCAAGTCGTATTCCATCTTTGTTATTGTCTCATTTCCTGCTCATGTCGCCTCACTGTCTCCTCTGCCTGCACCAGTGGAGTAAACACGGAGTAGACTGCAGTGCAGTCGCACAGGGTAGCTCCTGTTCAGGTCAAGGATCTTTCGGGAAAGTAAAGAAGGAAGTCTGGAAATAACTTAAAATAAACAGTGGTGAACTGACATACAAAAAAAATGTGTTCTGTAGGATCCCAGATAACAAAGCTGGATTTTACCCAACTGATAACTGTAAGTCTTTAGTAAGCAGGATTCTATGACGAAGAAAGACCCATGGAGCAAATGTGCTGCTACCATTCAAGAAAAGCTGTCTTATCATTAGGGAAAAGTGATTTTCCCCTTTGTAGCAAATTGTTCTTGAAAGCACACAAGTTATCAACAAAGCTTCATGGGATAGCACTTCTTAACAAAGCCAGGAAATTCCACTCTGACCCTACCTAGGAAGACTCCACTGCATGCAGGCAGGGTAGTGTGCTGTACATTGAATAAGTTATGCACATTTTTTTAAACATTTTATTCTCATCCAGTTCTACCATGTTTAGGATGTAGGCAAAACCTCAAATGCATAGTCCTCCAGATTTTTAGATTAAAGATTTTCTTTTGAGATCTTTAACATATTTAGTGCAGGTTTGGTTGCTACAGTCATCATAGCTTTACATTTCTGATTCCAAGGTGCCTTGCTTCTCCTAATTTATCAATAACAAACGATGTGCAACAGTTACATTAATACAGTATTAATATTATGCCCATCTTCAAACTGAAAAAAGACTTTTTGCATGTTTTGATCACACTTTGCTTATTGAAATGGAGCTACTAAGTCATTTTCTTCCCCCCCAGCTTCCCTTTCGTAGGCGCTGCCCTGCTCTGATGATCTTGATTGCCCTGCAGTTGTGACTTTTATACAGGCAGGAGACTGCTCGTCAGAGGAAATGATGAGAGCTGAAAACACAGCAAGACTTTCAGAATAAACTCTGTGTTATGGTTGAAGGGACCCTGTGGGACCAAATTATTTCAGTTTAATACCTCTTGCACCATTCTTTTGAGTGTCAGATTCCTCTGGCTAGACTCCTCTCACAAGAGGAACATTGGTCTCTTCTGCTGGAGTGAATTTTACCTAGTGCTGAAGCCAGGCAGCTGTGAAAAAGCCCTGGCAGAAGGAGCTCCTGCTGCTTTGATGAGGGAACATACTGGGTCTTCAGTGCAGCAGTGGCTAAGATGCCTTTAAGAGTCTCTGAAGAGACTCAGCTCTTGGTTCAAGGCGGGAAGGCCTATTAGCATAGGGACAAAATCATGTCTTTAAAATGCTAAAAATGTTCAGTGGTGGTAGAACAACACACTCCTATGTATTCAGAAGGCAGTTTGTTTTCTCTTCAAAGTCAACAGGGAGGGGGAAATTTGTGGATCATTTTGCTTAGTTTCAGAATGATTTACCTTTGGTCCATCTCAGAGTTTCAAGCTGGCAATAAATTGCAGCAATTCACTCCAAATTGCTTATAAGTGGCCTTTTTATGCATTTCTTTTTCTGTTTCAATTTCAAAACCATTTGGGTTAATTGAGATGTAGTCCTTAACAAGCAAATGTTTGTTAAGGACACCATTATATAGACACAGCTGAAGTGGCAAAATCTTACCGTATTTGTCTGAGATGAAAACCCACCTTCTATTTTTCTTAGTAGAGAACATGATTAAATTGTTAGTGTAGTTAGTCTGTCATAAATGCTGTTTATGCCATCACTATACCCCACAAAAATAAATGAAGATTACAACCTCCTAGACAAATATAAATTTTCTGAAGTTTCATCTGATGAAAAGATGAAGAATGACAAGTTTCAGACCCCACAGAAGTGATGACTGTCAAAGTGACACAGTATAGACACAGAGAATTTATGTGACAGGATGTGTTGGGAAATTTTAGTATATGCTTAGAGCATCCCAGCAATATACCACAAACAGTGGCCATCAGCAGCAGCGTGGTGGACTCATAAATTAAAAATAGCTGGCATACCCCTTTATTTAAATCAAAGTGAGTGTTCATGAAGTGAATTCTCATCCCAAGCATGACTGGTGGAGTGTGTGATTTAGTATCTGTGATTTAGTGTAGGGAGTTGTGTATGCATTTTGTCACGGTGATTTCTCCCTTGTCATTAAATTTGCGTGCAGAAGTGGCCAAGAGTGTCTGGCTTGAACTCCCACACAGAGAGGGTAGAAGAGGATGGCTGAATGGGGCCAGGACCCCACGATATAACTGATGGTCTGGGTTTAAATGAAACACATGTGGCACCAAGGCACAGATGCCAGATAACTGACCTGACACTCTGGCTGAAGAGCTATCAGTACTTCACCAGGTGGGACAATCACATCCCAGGTCTTACAGAAAAGGTGAGGAGCAGAAAGTCAATAAAGAAAAGAGGGATGGAGAGAATGGGGAGGAAGAGCTAGGAGAAGGGGGGTGGGGTTTATATCTAGGAGACATTTGTCATCCTGGGCTGGTGTGGAGGACCTGAGAAGCCACAGAAGGGGACATGCCAGAATTCATCCTGACCTGTGCCCCAGTGACAGCAGTCCCAGTGGCCAGTGACCTCAGCCACTGCCACAGGTAATGGCAGTGCAGGCAGCAGCACTGTGATACTCTGCCTGGCCACACACCAAACCTACCAGGGTGCTCCCACAGAAAAATTAGTCCTACACTCAATTTCTACATGCATGTGGGAAACGTGAGGGATGGTGACTACCTCCAACAGAGCCTGGTACAAATGGGAGCAGCCAAACCACATTCAAGGAAAGATTACTTTTTGTAAGTATAATAATCTTTGTGACTCCCCCTGGCTTCAGAGAACAGTAATTTTCTGCTGGGTTATTCCTGCAACAGTCAAGCACAGTGCAGACAGATACTAATTTTATTTGTGGAACAGCTTTAAAAGTTTTCCTGTCTTTTCCCTTCACTATCCCCAGTCATCCATGTCTTCCCCTTGCTCCCCAGTTGGCTGTCACCTCAACTGTGCTGGGAGAATCACTTAAAGATTGCATTCAGTGTTTTTCAGAACTAAATCAGAAAAGGATTTATTCTAAACTGAGCTGATTTTGTTATCTGGGCTTCAGAATAGCCCTGGAAGCATTTGAGCTAGCTCAGCTGGGACAGAAACCAGGGACAGGAATAAACAGGCAGAAGAGAGAGTTGAGGAGGGGAGGGTAGGTCCTTCAGCTGCCTTTGCCTCCAGAGTGGGTATCCTGTGCGAACACGGCCTTGGTAAGCTCTTTTGCATAGGCTCATGCAAGGTGGGTGTTTTTTAAGGGGTAGTAATGAGAACGAAATTGATAGAGAGTCCCTTTCCAAACAGTTGTGCTGGATGGGAGCACAGCTTCCCCAAGCTTTAGAAACTGCCCCTCTGGTAAAGCCTCTGAGGTAGCTGGTGCAGCTCTGCCCAAGAAGGACCCCTGCAAAGGCTGAGTATCTGCTCAAGCAAGTCCGGGCAAGGACCACTCACTCCCTGCTGTGAGGGTTTTCCTGCCCTCACCACAATGTGCTCACTGCTTCAGGTAAGTACAGAGCATATGATCTACCTGCTGCTGCGTGCGTGTCATCCATGGCAATATTGGCAGAAGAACTGAGTTGATCATACATAAAATTTAGTCTCAGGTTAAGAAATGGAAAATTAATTAAGCACTGAAAAATCTGGTATCAAGATGCCAGGACAGGAAAGCTTGTCACACCTTCCTGGAAGGGTCTGTTGTAAAGCTCATGTATATTTTTTCCCATTAACACTCAATTGCAGTATACTTTTCTAGTTCAGACTTTGTTCTTAAAGTGTCATATCAAGGGCACTAGAGATGCCAACCACAGAGCATAACCAAAAGAATCAGGATTAAAAAGAAGAAGAAAAATTAAGCTGAACATTGTCATTTTCAAAGAACACAAGCAAATAATTTCAGAATTTAGAACAAAGATCTATACAATACATATACTATATAATTTATGTATACATTTCATGTAATGTATGTAATGCCTCCAGCATCTCTCATGGGGAAAAAGAACCAATATACATATTATTTCATTGTATGTAAGATCTCATTTTTAAATTATTGTTTTTATTGCAGAAGAATGTACATTAGAGTGATTTGATACATTTTTTTCTTTGAAAATTAACATGAAGTCTGTTGAGACACATATCTGGCATCACTCCTAGCCAGGTGCATCATTCAATGTGTGAGCAGTAATCTCATCCAGCATTATGTGTTTCTTTCAATAAATCAAGCTAAAACAGCTTATGATTGGACATTGTGTTTAAAGACTAGTTAGGACTTGCTACTATATTTATGTGGTAACCAAAATTTTTAAAGGAATATAACTGCTGAAGTGCCTTAAAACCATACCTTAAATACCTGTTGGGTACATTAAGAAATTCACCTGCTTGAAAAGCATGAATGCAAGTAATGAATGAATATAAGAATGGTCTATTATGGTCACTAACTTAAGATGAACTAGCTCACCCAACTTTCCTTTGGAAATAGCTATGAGCAGACACATAGTAATAGCTTAAGGCAAGTGCAAACCCACAGTAATCCTTCCTCTAATGTGCACTTTGTCTATTCCATAAAAACCTCCTTATAGTTTTTGTGTCATATAGCAACTCATGATATGATTAACTATGAAGTGACATGTTTCCTGCTTTATTCTCTATTCCTTTCAAAAAAATTCTTGACTTTCTGCTTGCATGTTGACCACCAGAGAACTACGCAAAATGACTCCAAGGTCTCCTTGATAGCAATAGCTAATTTAGAGCTCATGATGTTATATGTGTGTATTCCCATGTGCTTTATCTTATATCTATCAGCACTGAATTGCATCTGCCTTTTATAGTACAGACAGCATCTTGGGGACCTAATGAATTCTTTGTGTTCCTCTTTAGTTTCAACTATTACTGTTAATTCCATTCCATCAATAAACAATTTAGTTTTCTTACTTTGCAGTTAAAGAGTACTCATGTTATCCATTATAATTTCACAGCTGTGAGAGGTAGAAAAGTGAAATTGAGGGAGACATTCATTTCAATCCCTCCTGCAAAATATCAGAGAATATTTTTGGCTTGAAGCTTCTATCTTAGTATCTTGCTCCCACAACAGTAACTGAATTGTAGGTTTTCCAAAGTTTTCAGTATTCTCCAACATTTCGCTTACTGTGCACCCACCTTTGTTTGTTGTACATAATATAGCAATATTTTCTTTCTACTGGAATTATATCTTGTCCTCTTCATCTAATGCTTTCTGCCGTGGTCTTGATCCTAACTGATTTAATGGCTACTGAACTAGAAATACCATGGAAATGGCCAATCATATTGAAAATCTTAGATTTACAGCTAGGGTAACAGGGTCCATGACATGATTATAGCCCCCATAAGAAGATTTTGTAAATCCCATATTAACATTTAAAATGAGCTAGGAGAGAAATGAGCTGCTTCTGATCACTTTCACATTCTTTTCCTAGATCTGAACAATCCAACAACTTTCAAGAGTTGTTTTTCCTCTTTGCCTGAACCCAAGATCAAATTCTTAGCAAGAGAGGCTGGCTTACAAGTGGAGTGTGTGTTGCAAAAGTCTCCACAAACATTATTTCCCCATAGAAAACAAGGAGTTAAAGAAGTGGCTGGAACAATGAGGAAATTACCACTGAAAAGTCATATGAATCCTAATGAGAGGCTGAAATCCATCCAATTTGAAGCACACCACCACCTTGGATGGTGCAGTATTTTGCTAACTCCTTATGTTCAAAATTGTAGTGTTCCTTTCATGAACAATTTGGAATTGGAAACCTGCAGCTGTTCACTGAGCTTTTTGCTAAGCAGGCTGTCAAGACAAAAATTGAAATAGTGCTGCTTTGGACAGAAGTCACATTTTTAAATGTGGTACAAATAGCCTAGTGTTTTGGTTACTGCAATACTATGATTATTATTGTTATCATAATTATTATTAAATAACAATAACAGTAGCAATAACATTAATAATGATGATGATGATGATTATAATTGCCATAACGATAATTATAGTAATATAGCAAGAAACCTCTTGTCTACTTTCCATTGCATCATCAGTGTGGGTTGAGAATGGAGATGCCATAAGACCCTGCTCTCTAATGGAAACCTGCTAGAGGTAATTTTCACCTGGAGGTGAAAGAAACATTTTAAAATTTTGTATAAACCGATAGGTTTAGCCTTTTATACTGAGAGCAGCAGAAAAATTGTCTGGAGCACCAGTTATGAAGCAATTGCAAAAGTTACAAGGAGCTTATAGGGACTATTATAGCACTATTCATTCCAATCTAGCTAGCCTGGATGAAGTTTTACAAGTGAAGGGTAAAGACACCAGAGAGAGCATCAGCAGGGAAGAATTAAGACCTGTTTTGGGTGATAACTTGATCTGAACAAAAAAAGACCACGAAATACTTTATCAGCCTTCACACTGAATTTTAACACACCCCAGAATGTTATCAATTCACTGTCATTGTTCTCAAATTAGGAATGAACTGTCTGAAAGCAAAACCCTGTGGTGCAGAGGAAGCTGGATTTAAATCTTCTCTTTCATTTTTGTTCATCTCCATTAATTTGTCACTTGTTAATAACAAGTGAAGAACAATCAATCTAAATAGAGTTCCAGCTACAGGCTCCCATAAAGCAAGAGTGAAGGAGATTAAATCATCATCATGAACCTAGGGGCGTAATGTTATGCGCAGAGGGAAGGAGATGCAGGAAGGGGAGGTTTATTAGAACTGTGGCAGGAAGTAATTTTCATTTTACAGCTCCTCCATTTGATGAAGCTTTGAATGATCCTAGATCCAATTTCCTCTTTGAAACTGGGCAAATGAACTGCAAGAAATATACCATCATCAGCATTACCACTATCATGACCATCAAAATAATAAAGAATCATATTCAAGAGACCTGTAAGTACTTTACATAATGCTTTTTTTTTCCTTCTTTTTTTTTTTTTTT